>JAWZYU010000033.1:0-74000 GCA_038380435.1 Ryuthela nishihirai
GTTCCAAGACTTCAGCAAGGGATCCCTTGAAACGAGTGACACAAAGCCATTTACTGCAAATAAAAGATGGTTACACAGATTCAGGAATAGGTTTGGACTGAAAAATATAAAAATTATTGGAGATGCTGCATCTGCTGATGAAGAAGCTGCTACCATATTTCCGGCAGAGTTGAAGATGATTAAAGAGAAAGGATACCATCCAAAGCAAGTCTTCAATTGCAATAAAACCAGGCTCTTCTGGAAGATTATGCCCAATAGAACCTACATTCACAAAAGTGCAAAAGAGGCACCAGGGCATAATACATGGAAGGACAGATTAACTCTGGTACTATGTGGCAATGCTGCAGAGCATATGATAAAGCCAGGCATAGTGTACAGAGCGAAGAACCCATGCTCTCTTAAAAACAAAAATTATCTGCCTGTGATCTGGCAACATAATCAGAAAGCGTGGGTGACAATCATCTTGTTTATGGAATGGTTCCACCAATGCTTAATCCCAAAAGTGAAAAAAATACTTGAAAAAGGAAGGGTTGGAATTTAAAGTCCTATTAATAATAGACAATGCACCTGGCCATCCTGAATCTGTTTGCTATCAAAATGTCAAGGTTGTATTTTTACCTCCAAATACAACCTCATTGTTTCAGCCCCTTGACCAGGCATCATTCGGTTTGTAAAGGCCACATACACCCACCTGGTATTTGATCACATTCAATCAGCAATTGATGAAGACCCTAATCTGGACATAATGCAGTGCTGGAAATCATTCACTATTGCTGATGCAATAATATTCATCAAAGCTGCAATGGATGAATTTAAAACCAGAAACTGTAAATGCTTGCAGGAAGAACTTATGGAGTGAAGTTATGAATGATTTTAAAGGCTTCCTGGGGATCAATAGAGAAGTTAGGAAAATCATTCATGCAGCAAGACAGGTTGATGGAGAAGAGTGGGTGGGTGAGTGGATCCATCCACCCACCCACCCACCCACCCACCCACCCACTGGGGGTCTTTCAACGTATCCACGGTGCATAAGGGGGGACTGTTGTATAGCACAGAATCTAGAATACTGTTGTTTTTTAACGTTCATAAGAAAGAGAATGCATAAATATATATTTTAATTATCTCTTAACTAACAAAAAGTATTGAAGTCATTGATAAAGCAGTTTTTCTCTCTCAGTACTCAATGTCTATCATTTCTGGACAGTCTTGAAATAAAAAATGATGCCTGTCATAAGATTGTGCTATAAAAAAAAAACAGTGGCAGGTTTCCCTGTAGACTACATAGGCTTATAGGGAAACATAATACTGGGGAAGCCAAGAGTAGCAAATTTGTCTGGGCAATTTTTCTGAAAAAAAAGAAACAAAAAAATTAATGATGATAAATATCAAAAAACTTTTTTTTTTTGTTAAAGAAATCTAGAATATTTTTGGTTTAGATTACAAGATGCTCTTTATAATGGTCCTATTGGAATAAACTTGCTGCTGGTTGGATCATAATAGTATACGTTAGGATAAAGGATTAACGAACTAATCATTCAAGCCCAGATTTAATTAAAGAGCCTGTATCAATAGTCAGACAATAATAGTACAGTGCAAAATATATCAACACCAAACCAGCTTGATGGTTACTACAAAGTAAGAGCATTCTCTGCTCTACCCTGGCTTCTAAGCCATCAATATTTCCAATATAGTTGTCTCATCAGAGGAGAGGACAGCTCTATCCAGCTTTCTCCAGGTCTCTGCTTTTCTGACTTCTCTATCTTCTGATGTCTGTACTTTTCCACTTTTTGGAGAGATGTGCCACATACTGACTTCTGCACATGTGTAATAGCTGACCTTTCCAACCTGATTGTCAGTCATGCCCTCTAGCTATCCATTGTTTGACCTATGTGCTCAGCGGTCACTTAGCATTATTGTTTTATGCCAAACACCCATAATAAGTGACAGGGAAAATTAAGTGTAACTCGATATAAAACCATCAAATGGAAAGAGCAACAGAGAAAGAGACATATTTCAAAATATTGCCAAAATTGATTCTTTCCAAATGTTATATACAGTCAGCTGATGCTAATATTGGTGGACCAGATAAATTAACAAGTGATGTAGAAGAAAACAATTGTGTGCAGGTGACACAATCATCGAATATTGTGCAAGAAGTAGATATGGGAATAGAACAATTAAAAACAGTCAATATTTCCACTTTAAAGGACCCACCCAGTTAAATGGGTTATAAATAATTCAAGTTGAGATTATTTTGAAATTAATAGATTTTAGCAAAATAAAGATGCTATCTTTAGTAAAACCAAATGATAATTTAGTGATCAAATGAGCTATTTTTTAACAAAACTTTTTGAAAGTAAATTATTAAATAGTGAGAAAAATGTTTAAGAACTTGGTTAGTGTATTCTAAGTACATTTTCTGAATTTTGTGAGGTAGTCAATTACTCCATGCTGACATTCAGATAAGGAAAGAATCACATGAATATTACATTGTCTATAACCAGCATTCCTACACAGGACTGGACAGAGAAATTGCAAAGTCTCACTGAATATAGATTGGTTTCCCAATGGTTAAATGTTTTCTGTAACCTATCACTCATTATAGGGAGAGAAAAACAGGGAGAGACAAAGAAAAAAAGTCTGTTTAGTGATGAAGCTGAGAGGAGGCCAAGGAAAAGGACCCAGTTACTTGCATGGCTTGTATTCTTTGGTTAATGAGATACACTTGAGCAACCTGATGTGGAGTATGTAAATGATATAGAAATCTGTTTGAATAACACTGCAATTATATAAGTGAAAACAATATTTCAGCAAATATAGCATTTTATTCTTAATTTCTAATATGCATCTCTCTGATATAAGGAAGGTAGACATATATAAGCAATCTACTATAATATGTCTGGTGTTTATCCAGGACTACATGCACTATTCAAACAATTAATTTTTCGAGTGTCTAGGTCATATGAAAATTTTCTTATACCTATATATCTTATAAAAAGATGCATTATTTGTGCTTGAAAAATAATGTTTTTTTCATTTGATTCATATTTTATTAAACTAGGATATAAATAATTTGTTAAAGCCATCTTATTGTCATTTGTTAGATCTAATATGTATGGTACCTACATACAAAATCGTCATGCAGCCATGGGCTACAGAGGTCCAACAAGACTGTAATTTTCCTCTCCAGACATATCTGTTCTGAGCTACAGCTGCTGCATTTG
The DNA here is from genome assembly GCA_038380435.1 of Ryuthela nishihirai. NCBI lineage: Eukaryota > Metazoa > Arthropoda > Arachnida > Araneae > Heptathelidae > Ryuthela > Ryuthela nishihirai. The sequence goes on from JAWZYU010000033.1 coordinate 3,225, forward strand.
GTCACTCTAGGCCAATTTTAGCAAAGTCCTGTTTGACATTGTCTGCCCATTACATCCTAGGTCTCCCCCTTTTTCTAAAAACCCTTAGGCACACTGTTCATAATCTTGTTTGGTAATCTGCAGCTATGCATACAGCAAAATGGCCAAACCAACAGAGTCTCTCTCTGCACAAAATGCTGCTAAAAGGAGGTTGATGACTCCTTCTTCTAACTTCATCATTACTTAAAAAGTTGAACCACCTAATGTCCAAGATACTGCCTAAACATCTAGAATCAAAGGAATCAAGTGTCTTGTTATCCTGCTTACAAAGGATCCATGTTTTGCTATCATAACTAATCTTAGAAAGAACCAAACTATTATACAGCCTAATTTTAGTGAATTAGGTGAAAAAATTAGGTGAACACGCCTATTTTTCCACACTCTCCATAGATTCCAAAAAGTCCTAATGGCAATCCCTATTCTTCTATTTATCTCATGCCGCACATCACCGCATCATCGCTCACAGCATCACCAGTATCGCCGCATCATCGCTCGCAAGATAATTAAACTGAGATCCTTGCTCAAGAGGGAAGCCATTCAAAGCAACTGAAGCACCATCTGCCTGACCAGTTTTCATCACTTTATCTGTTTTTTCCATGTTTATCACCAAATTTACCCTATTACCAATCTCATCAACAGCCCTAATGAAAGAATTCATCTCATCAAACATCATTAGCCAACAAGGCCAAATCATCTGCATAATCTAATTCAGAAATTTTTAAATCTCTAGACCATTTAAGGTCAAAATCTTTCCATTGCAAAAAATTTGCATAATATAATCAATAACTAAACAAAAGAGAAAAGGAGACAAAATGCACCTTTCTCTAACTCCACTAGCAATGCCAAACCAAGTGTTGCAAGATGTACCAACTCTCTCACACACAACTCAGTGTTATTGTAGAGAGGTTTCATTATGTTAACTAACTTGTCTGTTATGCCATACGATCTCACAGTAAACCACAAATTATGTCGATCAACAGAGTCAAAAGCATTTTTGAAATCTATGAAGCTAGTAGCTACAGGTTTCTGAAACTCTAAACATTTCTCAAGAATTTGTCTAAGCGAAATTATTTTATCAATACAACCCCTACCACTTCTTAATACACACTGTTCATCGTGCAGTTGTCCATCAACCAAATTCTTAATTCTATTAAGTATAATCATGGAAAGAACGTTACTTGGAACCGAAAGCAAACTGATTTCCCTATAATTATCACAAGAACTGCGATCACCTTTTTTAAAAATCGGGACAATGATAGCTCTTGTAAAATCATTAGGAACAACACCTTTATCTTAAAGAATATTCAGAATTTCTGTCGCCATGTGACAACACGAATGTTCCCAGCTCTAAAGATTTCAGTGGTGATTTCATCCACCCCTGGGGATTTGTGCAGTTTTAATTTAGAGATAACCAAAGCAACTTCAGAATGTGATATAAGGCCATAATTAAAGCCAGTAATGCATCTATCCTCATTACAAATAATGGGAGTAGAAATAATCACTTTGTTTAGAACATCTCTTAAATGCTCAGCCCACCCAGTGTAACGCTCCAAACAATGTAGAATACTTAAAGTTTATTGCTCCGGATAGCTTTGACGGGCGCCAGGCAATCATTAACAAATTGCCAAAAATGTAGAATAAGTTGATTTAGGGTTCCAATGCCAGTGAGCGTTCATAAGTGAGAGTCAAAATGTATCTTACAAATAAAAGTTAATGCAAAAAAGATTCTAAATCAGCGTTGCTCAAGATAAAAACTACAGACTCAAAAGTCTATAACATAACAAAATAGATTTATTTCCAAAAATAAGTAACTCATCAAGAACATCAATGAAGAAACTAAAATACTGTGCTACACGCACGGTGCTACGCACCTTACTACATCTCTCTGCTCTCAAAGCTCAAGTGACAAAATCCCCAAGTGACAAAATCCTAAGTGCTAAATCCTCCAAGTGCCTCGCAGGGCACGGTTTTGACAATTGGGCCGGCGCATGCCGGTAAAGGCATTTGCATACAATGACGGACGCAAGCTATGACGCAAGAGGGGGCGTGTCCTTGGCACGCGCTTTAACGGTTACGGTCGGAAGTTCGGAGTTGCGCGTACGCAACTCCTAGAAACTTGAAAACGAGTGCTGTGATGCCAAAAAGGAAATAAAAAATCCCCAAAATGATAAATATAACGTAAATTAAACAAAAACTGGTTAAGGTAAAGCAAAAGTGAACGATGGGGCATCACAACTCCCCCTTCCAAAGGGAGTCAAAATGATTGACCTAACAAATTTTGACGAGCAAATTTTGAATAAAGGACACATCTTACGTCATTTACACATGGCTAAACATAAATAAGTAGAAGTATTTTACAATTTCTAAACTTTCCAATATCGACTTACAAAATTTTCAGCTATCAGTCAGCTGAAAAAAAAAAATCTACAGAAATACATTTTAACTCACGTAAATACAATAACTAGAACCTCGATGAACAAGAATGCAAAAAAAAATTCAATTCACACAGTATAAACTCGAACTACAAAAATTTCACTTTTCAAAAATAAATATCGAACTCTAAAGTTTCAACAAGAAATTAAACATCGCTAACTATATAATTCACAATAAGGCTTCTTCTTCGTCTTCATCTATTCCAGGAAAAAAAACATTTTATAACTCAATCAAGTGCCAAGTGAAAGAAAAATATACTTAAATTTCATTGTTGGCACTCCGTGGTGATAAATCATCTAGTCCGTTTCCGATAACATCCTTCCGTCGTCGTTGGGTGGCTTCACGTAAAGTTGTTACTGAAGATCTCGTTCAAGTCAAGTCGTCGCTGTAGAGCTCTCTCGTGACGTCATCTTCCCGATGTTCGCTGCTTTGCTGCCGGTCTGCAGGCTCTGGTCGTTTCGTCGGCCTTCCGTCACGCTCTTGATGTCGATGGAACAGCTGAATCTGGCTTTGTCAGTCTTTGTCCTGTTGTGTGCAGTAGGTGATAATCTAATCTGTGTTTTTCTCTTCTGGGTGGTAAAGGTTCAATATCATCATCAGAGCCATCATTCTCCTGGGTTGGTTGTGGAGCATCTGCTTCTGATCTAGAAAATTCTATAGAAGTTTTGTATTTTTTTATATTCACAACATTAAAGTACCCTACTGAGGCATTAGTGGTCATATTGGCCAATTCGTACAGAAGTGGAGAAAGTTTCTTCCTTATAACATATGGTCCAGCATATAATGGTGCAAATTTCTTTATAAATCCTCTTTCTTTATCACTCTTATGATGTGTTTTAATCAAGACCTTATCACCTACTTTAAATTCCATATGTCGTCGTCTTTTATTATAATCCTCTCGTTGTTTTTGTTGTGCTCGTAGGGAATTATCTTGTGCCTTTGAAATGGCTCTAATATGCTGTTCCGTTCTAAACTCAATGGATTGTGGAGATGCGGGTTGGCCAATGAGTCTGTCCCAGGGTAATGTTAGTTCTCTTCCAAGAAATATCCGTGAAGGCGTGAATTTGGTGGTTTCATGTAATGAAGTGCGTAAAGCAAAGGAAAACTGTTGCAAATATTTATCCCATGTACTATGTCTATTTTCTACGTAAGCAGCTATCATTCTGCCAATATTTCGATTAATTCTTTCTGTCAAATTTGATTGTGGATGATATGGAGTTGTATATATATGTTTTATTTGGAATGTTTCACATACTTCAGCAAGCACATTGGAAATGAATTGGGGCCCATTGTCCGAAACTATACTCTTGGGTACCCCGTATCTGCATATAAATTCATTTACAAATTTCTTTGCTACGATTGTTGCTGTTGCATTTCTAACAGGAAATATTTCGACCCATTTCGAAAAATAATCTACCAAGACCAGAATATATTGGGATCCCGCTTGTGTTTGTGGATACGGGCCCATTAAATCCATGCCAACTAATTCCATGGGTTCGTTGGAGATCGTGCTTTTCATAAGACCGCAAGGACGGTTTTGATCGAATTTTGTGGTTTGACAAATTAGGCATGTTTCTACATAGGTTTTTACGTCCTTTTTCAAAGCTGGCCAATATGATCTTTTGGCCACTTTCTGATAGGTTTTCCGTGTACCTAGATGTCCAGCTGAAGGTACATCATGTAATTCTCGGAGTACGTACTCTCTTAAATTCTTGGGAATAAATGGGCGATAACTGCCTGTTTGACTCGGTCGTCTGCAGTAGTACAAAATATCGTTAATTAATCTGAAATGTCTGGCTCTTCCAACAATACTTGAAGCTATACTAGGATCTAGAGGTAATTCATCAGTTTTCAAATAATGATACACGTTTCCATATTCTAAATCGCTTTGTTGTTCAGTGATTAAATGTTCCTTGTATTCGATGGGAACTATTGTGGCGAGTGAGGGAGCAAAAGGCTTATCTTCGAGCTCTGGCGTAACTTCTGCCGGCCACACGGGAGCACGGGATAATGCATCTGGTAGCTGATGTGCACTTCCCTTTCGATGCTCGACCTTGAAATTAAATTCTTGTAGGCGTAATGCCCAGCGCATTAGATGACCTGTTAGATTGGTAATTTAACATTGGTTAGATTGGCCATTGTAAAGCAGCATGGTCAGTAAAAATAGTTATGTCGGATGTGTCTAATTGTACTTTAAATTTTTCTAGAGCCCATATTACGCTTAGACATTCTTTTTCAGTCACTGTATAGTTTCTTTCAGTATGACTCAAACTGTGACTGGCATACATGATGACGTGTTCACAATTGTCATTCTGTACTTGGCTCAGCACGGCGCCGAGACCGACATCGGAAGCATCAGTGTAGATGAAAAAAGGTTTGCCTAACTGTGGCAAGGCCAACACGGGAGCATGACACAATGCATCCTTTAATGTCTGAAATGCTGTATCGCAAACAGGTGTCCAGTGAAACCGCTTTCGCTTTCGACGTAATTCACACAAAGGTTCGGCCAAATTAGCAAAATTGGGTACAAATTGTCGGTACCATCCACACATTCCTAAAAATCTACTAAGTTGTTTCGAATTGCGCGGTGTGGGAAATCGTTCTATGGCTTCGACCTTATTAGGTAATGTTCTTACTCCATCCTTATTAACAGTGAAACCGAGGTATTGAACGTCCTCTCGGAGAAAGGTGCATTTGGACAACTTTATGGTGAGTCCGGCTTCTCTTAACCTTGCAAATGCCAAATTCAAATCACGTAGATGCTCTGAAAAATCAGTAGAAAAAATGACTATGTCGTCTAAGTATACTTCACAAATTTTTCCTTTTAGGTCACCCAGAACTACGGACATAAGACGTTGAAACATGGCGGGTGCTCCTGATAAGCCAAACGGTAAGCAACGAAATTGGAATAATCCATCTTTTGTGAGGAATGCTGTTTTGGGTCGATCTGGTGGATATACGGACACCTGCCAATATCCTGAAGACAAATCTAGTGTGCTAATAAATTTCTTGCCAGCCAGTTGTGTTAGTAGATTCTGAATAATAGGTAGTGGATATCTGTCGGGGACTGTAACAGCATTTAATTTTCGATAGTCTACGCAAAATCTCAAATCACCAGTTTTCTTTTTAACGAGCACGACCGGTGAAGCCCAAGGGCTAAAACTTGGCTCTATTATCCCATCCTCTAACATTTCTTTAATTTGTGTTGAAATTATCTCTTCTTTACTGGGAGGATAATTATATGGTTTGCTGTAAACAGGTCTATTATTGCCGGTGTCGATATGATGTTCTAAAATCTGACATCTACCGGGCTTGTTGTTAAAAAGTTCGTAATTAGCATTGAGCAGAGTTTCTAACTTAACTCTCTCGCTATTTCCCAAGTGAGCGTTGTCAGCATGTTTTCTAATGTCTAATTTTATCTGATCGATATCGAGTTTTTCTTTCATTGTTGCTTTTAATGAAATAGTATTGTTGGCAAAATCAAATTCAATCAAGTGTTTCCGTATCGCATCTATTCCTATTAAAGAGTCGTATAATAATTCACTTATTACTAAGAATTCAAGTCTTATCTCCACATTATTTAAAGTGATAGGTAACTCAACAGTTCCTTGCGGAAAACACTGCTTGGAAGCACAAGCTAAGTTCAAAGGTCCACCGGACCACGGCTGCAAATTCAGTTTACAATTTTTCTGAATTTTATCCCATACTTTCTTATGTAGACATGTAAGATCAGCTCCTGTATCAATGCGAGCTATGAATTCTGTCTTATCGTGATAAAGCTTCACAAAAGGTAAATGTAAGACATTATGTATACCCACAGTAGCAAGACTTAACTCATGAGAGGGCTTTTGTTGAGGAACCTTGGCCTCTCGCTTCAAAGATCCCGATGAAAGTTTCCCGAATTTTCATTCCTTCGGTAGCAAAAATTTTCAGTATGTCCCAGTCGGCCACAAAAGTTACAAGTGAAAGATTGAGGTTGTTTAACCAAAGTTTTAGGTCTAATGTTATGGTTTGAAGCTTGACGTGGCAAAAAGTCTCTACTTCGTTCATATTCTATAGTTCTTGGCGCGTTCGACGCAAATGGTCTGGACCGTGTAAATTGCGGTCGTGCGGGAGTCATTCTACGCGACTCAACCTGATGTTGCTGCTTTGGCGGGAATGGCATCCATTGTTGGTTATATGTATTTGCTGCAGATTCTCTTCTTGCAGTGTATTGCCGAGCCAGTTTGACTAAATTGGCAATGGAATTCACATTTCGTATTTCTAGGAATTCCCGGATGGGCAACAGTAATTGAGACAATATGCAATTTACAATATCAATTTCAGCGGCATTAGCATCGTACAGCTGGTATAATTCTACTGTACCCCATATGAATTTTTCTATGTCATCTCTTTCCCTTTGTCTTCGTGAAAACAACTCTGTAGCTAGTTCTGTAAAATCATTATAAGCCGGATATATGTCCATGATTTCATTTTTAAATTCTTCCCAAAGTTCTATGCCATGACGACATCCTACGTTATTCCACCATTGCTTAGCGCATCCAATTAGGCAAGATACTGCTAAAACAACTTTTTTGTTGCTTGGCACTTCATGTAAACGGAAGTGCTCCTCCATGGACTTGACAAATGTCCACGATGACGGACGTTTCGAACCGTCGAACCTTATCTCAGGTAATGGCCAATTTACATAAGGACTATAGTTAATGGATGGGTTGGCAAATCGTCGTTGTGGCGGTTGAAAATACTCTGTTCAAAATGGAACCTTACGTTCAAAGTTTCTTCGTTGGTGAACTGACGTAGCATTGTCAGCAAATTTAGGGGTTGTTGTCGTTCCCCTTTTCTCCCGATTATCATCAAGCAGATTCATTAGCACTTCTGCTTCCATCATTACCTCTTGCAATCTACCCTTTACTCTTTCTATGTCGGGAGTCATTATGGCGGAATCGGCCATACTATTAGCAGACATGTTTAGCGGTCTGCTGAAATTTGGAATTTTGGAAATTTTGAAAACGTTTTATCTTGAGCAGCGCTCAAAGGTACTGCTATACAACAATAATAAAGCTATAACTAAGCTTTACAAAAAATATAAATTTGCTTGTAAAAAAAAAATTTCTTATCGTCCTACGTACTTGTGTGTCCGGACACTTCTAATCATTACATATAACAATCTTAAATATTCAGCAATATCAAAGCTGAAACTTCAGTACCTTTGAATAATATACACAAACGTTAAGCTACTTGCTCAACAAAAATTCTCGGCTTAAGCTGCCGTTAAATCTACAACTAGTATATACCACTATTGAGCTCAAAAAAATTACTATCTTTAAATACTGGCGAGTCCCTGTTCGTTGCGCCACTTCTTTTATGCTACTCTGTAACGCTCCAAACAATGTAGAATACTTAAAGTTTATTGCTCCGGATAGCTTTGACGGGCGCCAGGCAATCATTAACAAATTGCCAAAAATGTAGAATAAGTTGATTTAGGGTTCCAATGCCAGTGAGCGTTCATAAGTGAGAGTCAAAATGTATCTTAACAAATAAAAGTTAATGCAAAAAAGATTCTAAATCAGCGTTGCTCAAGATAAAAACTACAGACTCAAAAGTTTGTAACATAACAAAATAGATTTATTTCCAAAAATAAGTAACTCACCAAGAACATCAATGAAGAAACTAAAATACTGTGCTACACGCACGGTGCTACGCACCTTACTACATCTCTCTGCTCTCAAAGCTCAAGTGACAAAATCCCCAAGTGACAAAATCCTAAGTGCTAAATCCTCCAAGTGCCTCGCAGGGCACGGTTTTGACAATTGGGCCGGCGCATGCCGGTAAAGGCATTTGCATACAATGACGGACGCAAGCTATGACGCAAGAGGGGGCGTGTCCTTGGCACGCGCTTTAACGGTTACGGTCGGAAGTTCGGAGTTGCGCGTACGCAACTCCTAGAAACTTGAAAACGAGTGCTGTGATGCCGAAAAGGAAATAAAAAATCCCCAAAATGATAAATATAACGTAAATTAAACAAAAACTGGTTAAGGTAAAGCAAAAGTGAACGATGGGGCATCACACCAGCCATCACAAAATCCTCACCTTTAACCAGCTTCCACATAAAAAATTTAGTTTATCGTCAATTATGACGATCAACAGAGTTGAAAGCCTTTTTGAAATCAACAAAGCTAGCAACCAAAGGTTTCTGAAACTCTAAACATTTCTCAAGAATCTGCCTAAGTGAAAATATCTGATCCACACATCCCCTACCACTTCTGAATCCACATTGCCCATCACGCAATTGACTGTCAACCAGATTCTTAATTCTATTAAGCACAATCATGGAAAGAACTTTACCTGGAACAGAGAGTAGGCTGATACCCCTATAGTTATCACAAGAACTGCGATCATCTTTTTTTGAAAATAGGGATAACAATAGCTCTGGTAAAATTCTTAGGAACCATGCCTTTATCATAAAAGATATTCAGAATTTCAATCATCCAAATGGTAACCGAAACATTCCCAGCTCTAAGCATTTCGGTAGTAATTTCATCTACCCCTGGGGATTTATGTAGTTTAAGTTTAGAAACAGCCAAAATAACTTCAGATTGTGTTATAGGGCCAACATTAAAGCCACCAATGCATGTATCATCATTGCAAACAATGGGAGTAGAACTAACCACATTGTTTAGAACATCACTGAAATGCTCAGCCCACCTAGCCATGACAGAATCCTCACCTTCTATAACCTTACCTTGTTTATCCTTCAATCCCTGTATACCTGTCCGTTTTCTACCACACAAAACATTAACTATCTGGTACAGCTCTCCGCTGTTGTGCTTCTAACTGCTTCCTCAGTTTGTTAGCCGCTTAAGCCATCAAGCCAAAGATTCTTATTGACAGCTAACTGATCCTTTACATGTTTATTAAGCTCTCTGTAATGCTTTCTATTAAGACTAGTAGGGTATTGATTAAGGACATTCCTGCAGTTCTTCCTATCTGAAATAAGTTCAAGTGCCTTATCACTCAGATAATTCTGTCTCTTCTGCTCCTTTTTTCCTAAAAGAGTACTGTTAGTGTCCAAAAAAGCCTGTTTAAAATGATCCCATTCTTCCTCAACTTCAATAGTAAGCAAACCATGACTGTCATAATGACTAAGTAACCTATCATGGTAAGCTTTGGCTATAACTGGATCTTTCAGAGCTTCAGTATTAAAGGTAAATTTTTTAACTTTAGCACAACACGTTTTAAGTTTAAGTTGCAAGACACTTTTAACAAGGTAATGGTCAGATCTAATTTCAGCTCCCCTATATGACCTGGTATTCCTAACAGAACTAGCCCATTTGCTGTTAATTAATATATAATCAATCATATTGTTATGTAGCCCATCAGGTGAAATCCATGTGTACTTATGTATGTCGCGGTGTTTGTAATAAGTGTTAGTTATTCTGAATCCATTGAGTTTACTTACCTGTAGGAGACGTTGCCCATTGCCATTGCAGCTACCAATACCAAAAGGGCCTATTTCTCCTCCCCAAAGGTCAGAGTCAGTACCAACTTTGGCATTGAAGTCACCAAGAACAAGGGTAATATCTCCTTTCTTGACAGAATTCAAAATATCCTGAAGTTGTTCATAAAACCTATCCTTCTCATCCTCATCGGCATCCTCAGTGGGGGCATAACAGCAGATAGCATTCAAGTCTTTAACGCTTGTCTGAAATTTTGCTGTAAGAAACCTTTCATTAATGCACTCATATCCTAGAAGAGCATCACTAGCGTGTCTGCGGAGAAGCAGACCCACGCCTTGGTGATGCTTATTGTCATCCCTCCCTGAAAAGAGAAATTTAATATTATTTTTAAGAATCTGACCTTTATCTGTCCATCTGGTCTCTTGCAAGCTGAGAATATCTAAATTATAATGGTGGAATTCTTGTGTGAGGACATCAAGAGAAAAAGCTCTGTGCAGAGTCCTCATATTCCAACTACCTATGGAGAGAAAATGGTTAGTGGGATGTTAGTGCAGATTGTTTGAAAGTAATTAAGAAAGTCAGAAAAATCTGCCGAATGTTTCGCACATCTGCTTTGAATAATGACAGGCTTCAATATTTTGTAAAGAGAAATTCGATGGAGAAGAAAAGAAGATTATCTTAGACTGCAAGAATGGTGGAATAGTGTCCTTTCTATGATTGAACATTTTCTAAAGCTAAGGAACTGAATTCCTAAGGCTCTATGAGTACTAGCTTCAACAGAAAATGTGTTTGTGGAGGAATGGAATTTGTTACATAACCTCTCTGAAACTCTTCATTCACTTCAATTTGTTTTGAAGGTTCTATGCTCTGAAGAAGCAACTTTACTTAAAGCTGACATGCTTATGAAAATTTGCTCTAAGAACCTAAACAATAAGGAAAATCCTATTACTGCCAATCTGAAAGAATTGAAGTCACCAAGAACAAGGGTAATATCTCCTTTCTTGACAGAATGCAATTCCTTATCAAATGCAAGTAAAAGCTCTAAATTTTTAGAGCTTTTACATAATACTTACTGTTAAACCAACGAGTGTTGAATCAGAAAGAGGCTTTTCAGCTGCGGGCTTTTTTTTTTTATCTTAGATTCTTTCAAAAATGACAAATAATACTCTTAATGCCCTTTGTTTCTTAAGATGCCATTTTCGACATAATGATAAAATACTCTTAATGCCCTTTGTTTCTTAAGATGCCATTTTTGACATAATGATAAAATCTAAATTTAATTTTATATCTATTCTTACAATAGTCTTTTTTTTTTGTTTTCTAGATAAATTTTTTTAAATTTTATTTCAATGTTTTTATTTATAACAGAGAAAAATTTTAATTTTATAATTTTTTTACAAAAAGTTTAATTTTTATTTTCTAAGTATAGTAAATGGTAGCTAGGTAGTCACTGAAAGGAGAGCTATGTACCAATCCCCTGTGATGCATAGAACCGGCCAGGCCTAGCATCTAATGTCCGACCCCGCCTTCTCGTGGTGCAGGCCATTAGTACCTTTCAAAAGAGATACTCTCTTGTGGAAGTGAACGTAAGGGGAGGGCTGCCAGATTAGTGTGGCCTACTGATCTGGACAACTATGGCTACTTTTCTTTTTTTTTCTACCCTGCTGAGGAGTGGTCAACCACACAGGGTTCTGGTGCTGACCATATAAACCCACTGGACTGGACAGATATATGGCTCTGAGCTTGATTATGGATCCTGATTTTGCTGCACTGGTGGGCTTCTGTGGAGGGAAAATCTTCCGCTGTGTTTTCTGTTTGTTTGTGGGTTGACAGCCCCAAGTGAATAGATTCACAGGATATGTTTTATCAACTGGTGGATAATCCTGAGCAGAAGTCATCGCAGGCACCTGAACTCTTTGCTTCTATTGGCATCGTCAAATTCTACATTGGAGGAAGTCTTCCAGTGTAGATGGCTTCAGCCTTTAGTGGTGGGGGTATGGGTTTTTGCCCCATGTCTGCTATTAGGGGACTGTTTGATATTGTTGCCATTCCCTCTCTCAATAAACATAGTTTCTTTAAACATCCCACTAACCATTTTCTCTCAATAGGTAGTTGGAATGTGAGGACTCTTCACAGAGATTTTTCTCTTGATGTCCTCACACAAGAATTCCACCATTATAATTTAGATATTCTCGGCTTGCAGGAGACCAGATGGACAGATAAAGGTCAGATTCTTAAAAATAATCTTAAATTTCTCTTTTCATGGAGGGACGACAATAAGCATCACCAATGCATGGGTCTGCTTCTCAGCAGACACGCTAGTGATGCTCTTCTAAGATATGAGTGCATTAATGAAAGGTTTCTTACAGCAAAATTTCAGACAAGCATTAAAGACTTGAATGTTATCTGCTGTTATGCCCCCACTGAGGATGCCGATGAGGATGAGAAGGATAGGTTTTATGAACAACTTCAGGATATTTTGAATTCTGTCAAGAAAGGAGATATTACCCTTGTTCTTGGTGACTTCAATGCCAAAGTTGGTACTGACTCTGACCTTTGGGGAGGAGTAATAGGCCCTTTTGGTATTGGTAGCTGCAATCACAATGGGCAACGTGTCCTACAGGTAAGTAAACTCATTGGATTCAGAATAACTAACACCTATTACAAACACTGCGACATACATAAGTACACATGGGTTTCACCTGATGGGCTGCATAAGAATATGATTGATTACATATTAATTAACAGCAAATGGGCTAGTTATGTTAGGAATACCAGGGCATATAGGGGAGCTGAAATTGGATCTGACCATTACCTTGTTAAAAGTGTGTTGCAACTTAAACTTAAAGCGTGTTGTGCTAGGGTTAAAAAATTTACTTTTAATACTGAATCTCTGAAAGATCCAGTTACAGCCAAAGCTTACCATGATAGGTTACTTAGTCATTTTGACAGTCATGGTTTGCTTACTACTGAAGTTGAGGAAGAAGGGGATCATTTTAAACAGGCTTTTTTTTAAACATGCATTTTAAACAGGTTTTTGGACACTAACAGTACTCTTTTAGGAAAAAAGGAGCAGAAGAGACAGAATTATCTGAATGATAAGGCACTTGAGGTTATTTCTGAAAGAAAGAACTGCAGGAATGTCCTTAATCAATACCCTACTAGTCCTAATAGAAAGCATTACAGAGAACTTAATAAACATGTAAAAGATCAGTTAGCTGCTGATAAGAATCTTTGGCTTGATGGTTTGGCTGACAAAGCTGAGGAAGCAGTTAGACAGCACAACAGCAGAGAGCTGTACCAGATAGTTAATGTTTTGTGTGGTAGAAAACTTACAGGTATACAAGGATTGAAGGATAAACAAGGTAAGGTTATAGAAGGGGAAGATTCTGTCATGGCTAGGTGGGCTGAGCATTTCAGTGATGTTCTAAACAATGTAGTTAGTTCTACTCCCATTGTTTGCAATGATGATACATGCATTGGTGGCTTTAATGTTGGCCCTATAACACAATCTGAAGTTATTTTGGCTGTTTCTAAACTTAAACTACATAAATCCCCAGGGGTAGATGAAATTACTACCGAAATGCTTAGAGCTGGGAATGTTTCGGTTACCATTTGGATGATTGAAATTCTGAATATCTTTTATGATAAAGGCATGGTTCCTAAGAATTTTACCAGAGCTATTGTTATCCCTATTTTCAAAAAGGGTGATCGCAGTTCTTGTGATAACTATAGGGGTATCAGCCTGCTCTCTGTTCCAGGTAAAGTTCTTTCCATAATTGTGCTTAATAGAATTAAGAGATCTGGTGACAGTCAATTGCGTGATGAGCAATGTGGATTCAGAAGTGGTAGGGGATGTGTGGATCAGATATTTTCACTTAGGCAGATTCTTGAGAAATGTTTAGAGTTTCAGAAACCTTTGGTTGCTAGCTTTGTTGATTTCAAAAAGGCTTTCGACCCTGTTGATCGTCATAATTTGTGGTTGATTGTGAGAGCATATGGTATACCTGACAAGTTAGTTAACATAATGAAAGCTCTCTATGATAACACTGAGTATGTGTGAGAGTTGGTAAGGCTTGTAGCAATTGGTTTAGCATTACTTCTGGTGTTCGACAAGGGTGCATTTTGCCTCCTTTTCTCTTTAGCTTGGTTATTGATTATGTTATGCGAAATTCACTTCAAGGGTAAAGATTTTGGCCTTAAATGGACTGGAGATACGAAAATTTCTGATTTAGATTATGCTGATGATTTAGCCCTTTTGGCAAATGATGTTGATGAGATGAACTCTTTCATTCGAGCTGTTGATGAGACTGGTAGTAGAGTAGGTTTGGTTATAAACAGAGAGAAAACTAAAGTGATGAAAATTGGTCAGGCAGGCTGTGATTCAGTTAATCTGAATGGTTGCAGTCTTGAGCAGGTGTCACAGTTTAATTATCTTGGGAGCTATGTAACAGATAATGGTGATGTGCGGCATGAGATTAACAGAGGAATAGGGATTGCTGCCGGGACTTTTAAGAATCTTTGGAGAGTGTGGAGAAATAGGCGTATACACCTAAAGACTAAAATTGGATTGTATAATAGTTTGGTTCTTTCTAGGGTTAGTTATGGTAGTGAAGCTTGGACACTTTGTAAACAAGATAACAGGAAACTAGATAACAGGAAACTAGATTCCAGATGCTTACGCAGTATCTTGGGCATTAGGTGGTTCAACTTTGTAACTAATGATGAGGTTAGGCAAAGGAGTTTGCAACCTCCTTTAAGCAGCATATTGGGCAGAGAGAGACTCCGTTGGTTTGGCCATGTTGCCCGTATGAATAATTATAGATTGGCAAATAGGGTTATGAACAGTGCGCCTAAAGGCCTCAGAAAGAAAGGGAGACCTAGGATGCGATGGGCAGACAATGTCAAACAGGACCTTGTTAGAATTGGTGTGCAGTGGCCAGATGCAGTAGATGTAGCTCAGGATAGACTTGCTTGGAGAACTAAATTGCACGGTCTGGTTGGACCTCCGTAGCCCATCGCTGTTTGAGGATGATGATGATGATGAAGTATAGATTTTTTATTAAAATTTTTTCAATTCTAAATTGTTTGAATGATGTATTATTTTGGCTAAAATAAAATATGTCAGTTGTCAAAGTTGTCATTTTCTTTTTCATATTCATGTATATGATGCTGCATTTTTTTTACCAAAAATTGGCGATAAGCTCTGCTTGTTAGGAGTTAAAGTCAGTACCTTTCATTTTGGCTTTTAAAAATTACTATATTTTTTGGTCGAAACCAGTTAAAACCAATTTTTAAAAAAGAGATCGATTAAAACCCTGCTTTTAAATTTTCGATTACTCTTCAACCCTAGTGGGAATTCCAACTCATCCATCCTGGAGCACAATGGACAGGTAATTGCTGATTCCTAAACAACTGCCAACACTCTGGGGTTGGGGTTCTCAATGTGGGGTACACTGTGAGAGCTCAAAAGTCGCTAGATATATGTTATATACAGGGTGAATCTGAAAAAGTGGGCAAAACATTACGGGGTGGTAGAACGCAGCTATACGAGCAATATTCGTCATAGAATGTATGGTCAGAACGCAAGCGGTGAGAAGTTAAAAGGTAGTTTTCCACTGTCACATTTAAAGAATGAACACAAGAAGGAGAGGAGATACTTCAGAAAACATTTTATTAACAGGAATGTAATTGAGGCCGCACCGTACACAAAGTGCATATCCGCCATTTCGTGGTTAGTATAACCAGCCATCCTCTCGGCAATCCACGGTAGAAATGCCGTTGGGTGCGAGGACCGACCCTTTTATACCATTTCCAACGCCACCTAGCGGCTCGCCGTTTGCGTTCCGCCCATACTTTCTACGACGAATATTGCTCGTATAGCTGCGTTCTACCACCCCGTAAAGTTTTGCCCACTTTTTCAGATTCACCCTGTATATATTTTATTTCCATTGTTATACTATAACTATAGTTTTATTTATCTATACAAGGGGTTCGCTAGTTACATATACTTTTCCAGGGGGGTACGTGAAGCATAAAAGGCTGAGAACCACTGCTCTGGGGGGAATCATTTTTATCAATCTCTTCCTTATCTTCTTATTCCCCTAGGGTTTCTGGCCTTGAAGAGCAAGACCAAATACTCTTCACTCTGTTCCCACTGGAATGCCCTGGAGCTTTGCAGCAGGCTATTCACAGTGGTAGAACACACTGGATGACCTTGATGGGAAGCTACCATCTGTCCCCCAACAACTGTTCCAGTTGGTCCCCCCTCCCCAACCTTCTCTGAGCCCTTGGGGTCTATGTGACCTGGCCATTTTAGCCTATTGTGTGCAAAAAAAGTGCTGCTCAGAGATAAATCAACCCAATCCATGTCCAAGGCTACCTTAGAAACCTTAACATCAGTCTAGATAGTATCACCCAGTCGATAGCTAAGCTACTTCAACCATGGCTCACTTTTACACCTTCCTGCGTTTTTTTTTATTTCCATTTGCAGGACTTTACACCCAACTGCATGTACCAGAAACTCTTTGACAGCCATGCTGGGCACCCAGACTTCTTGTCCTTTTTTCACAGATGGCTCAAAGTCTGGCAAATCAGTGGGATTAGCCATGGTCTATCAGATCCCTCTGCATTGTTTCATTTTCAGTGCAGAGTATACGATTTTATACCAGTGCTTAAAGGTGCTTTTTAATCATTTATTCCTCAATTTTACATGCTGTTAATCTGTGCTGTGAAGTTTGGATTTTTGTCAATCATGAAACCTAAGCATCTTAGGGAGCCAAATAAAAGAATGAAGCAATAGAAAAATTAATCCTTGAACTTCATTTCTATCCTCACTACAAACATTGGGAGTAGAAATAATCGCATTGCTTAGAACATCTGCGAAATGCTCAGCCCACCAAGCAATCACAAAATCCTCACCTTGAACCAGCTTACCATGTTTATCCCCAGATCCCTGTGTACCTGTCAGTTTCTTGCCACACAAGACATTAACTATCTAACTACTGCTTCATCAGCTAAGCTATCTAAACAAAGATTCTTATCAACTGCTAACTGATCCTTTTCACTTTTATTAAGCTCATTGTATTGCTGTCTATTAGGAGTAGTTGGGTGTTGATATATATTAATCCTGCACTTCCTTCTTTCAAAAATAAATTCCATAGCCTTTATCACTCAAATATGCTTGTTTCCTTTTATCCAAAAAGAGTACTATTGGTGTCAAGAAAAGCCTGTTTAAACTGATCCCATTCTTTCTCAACTTCAGCAGTAGGCAGACTATGATTGTCATAATAACCAAGTATTCTATCATGGTATGCCTTAGCTATTATATCTGGATATTTTGGACCTTCAGAGTTAAAGGTAATTTTCTTAACCATATCACATTTCTGAAGCTTCAGTTGCAAGTTATTTTTGATCAGGTAATGGTCAGAACAAATTTCAGCTCCTCTGTATGATCTGGTATTTCTAACAAACTAACCCAGTGATTCCCAACCTTTTCTGGACCATCGCCCCCTTTAGAAGAGAACAAAAATTTCAACCCCCCCCCCCCCAGTCCATAATAGTTAATTTTATATGAAATATTGTTGCATATTATCTGTACCTAATTTATCTGTTTATTTATCTATTAAAAATCATAAAGCAGAAATTAATAAAACGACAACCAAATGTACAATAAAATTGTTTATTAAAATTTTAAAAATAAACACAGAATCAATAAGAAATAAAAAATAATGAGATAAACACAAAATTAATAATAAATAAAAAAAATTAATGAGATGGTTGAGGCTGTGGAGTGTTAACAATTTGTTAATGTCGGGTTCCAATTTCGTTAACATCAATCGCAGATCGCCACGTTCAGTGATGTGTAGTCTGTTCCTCTTCTTTGACAGTAAATTAGCTACTGCACTGAATCCACGCTCAGCCATATAGGACGAAGGAAATGCGATTAAAAACTTCTGTACCATTGCCCACAATCCAGGGTAGAGAACTGGTATTGATTTTTGAAGCCAGAACTCTTGGTATCCATGTTTGAATTTTACTTTGAGTGCTTCGTTAGTCCTCTTTCTAGTTTTAAGAACTTTCCTCTTCGTTAGTCCTCTTTCTTTTCTAGTTTTAAGAGTTCCTCTTCCAAATTTGATGATTCTTCAGTATCTGTGTTTGCGAAAGGATCTAAAACCCAACTCGGTATATTCATGTTTAAAATATCTTGGAAACGCTCCGTAAAATCAACATGAAGAACTTCCAAGTGTTGGCAGTAAGTAAGTAAATCTTCCAGTTTTGCAGAGACTGCTGATAATGTGGGAAAGTGGTTGTATTCACCTCTACCTAGATTTCGTTTGAATAGAAGTTTTCCCGCAAAAGCAGCTATGACTTTTTTTGTTTTAATTAAATTCAACACATCACCTTGCAATTGTAAATTAACTTGATTAAATATTTTAAACAGGTCTGTCAAAAAAGCGATGTCATTTTTTGACGTAATCAGGTTTTCGCGCAATTTTTCGTCTCTGTCTTCAAGAAAGTCCAGTACTGAGTCAAATAGGTTGAAAAAACGATTCAGACAAACACCTTTAGAGAGCCAACGTACTTCTGTGTGCAGCAGCAAGCGATTGTAATCTTCATCATTTTCATTACAAAGCTTACCAAATAATCGGTCATTCAATGAATTGTTTCTAATCTTATTGATTGCTTTAATAACGTAATGGAGCGACGTATGCAGACGTTCATTTAAATTTTTGGCAACCAAATGCTGATGATGAATAATACAATGTACAGCGAGTACATTTGGTACTGCTTGTTTCAAATGCGCTATGAAACCCTTATGACGTCCTGTCATTGCTGGAGCACCATCAATAGCAGCAGACAAAATATTGCAAATAGGAATTTCTTTCTCTTGAAAAAACTTTTGCATGGTATTAAATATAGATTCTCCCTTTGTATCAGATTCCAAATTTTTAGCAAATAATAACTCCATGAATTTTTTCTTCTTTTATAAATCGTACGTATGATAAGAGTAGAGCTTCATTATTTGGTAGAGTTGATTCATCGAGTTGAATGGAAAATTTGCAAGTCTTTAAGTAATCACATAATGATATTTCAACGTCTTTTGCCATTTCATCTATTCTTCTTTGCACTGAATTATTACTGAGAGGAATTTTTTTGATGATATCTGACGGTGTCTTATGATGAAGAACAGTTTTTAATATCTCTTTGACTGCTGGCAAAATTAATTCCTCGCCATTGTGTGTGGTTTTCCTGCTTTTGCGATTAACAATGAAATGTTATATGAGGCTCGTAGTCCATCATCATCTTGTTTAGAAGACGACGCAGAAAGGTTTGACATAGTTGGCTGTTTTAAATATTGCTTTTCCAGTTCTTGAAAATAGGATAAATCTTTGTTCTTCTTATCAGCATGCATTTTATTTAAATGCTCTTGTAGCCTAGAAGGTTTCATAGCTTCATTTGAAAAAACTTTTCAGCAAATTAAGCATATAGGTAATGATTGGTTTGTAGGAGAGTACGTTAATCAATATTTCAAATACTCAATACTGTACTGCCGGCATTTCTTTTTAGATGTAGATTCAGACATTTTCAAATATAAATTAACTTCTCAACAGATTTATAGATAGTTATAAAAATAATGTTTATAATGACTTCTAACACTTATCACTCACAACTATTTATCACGGCGAAGCACATAAAAATAATAAAACATTCCTAGAGCTATCGCTTTTATAGATTTGATTTTGTGCATGCATTAACTTGTATGTTTGCGATGCCGGAATACTGTACTGCCGGCATTTCTTTTTAGATGTAGATTCAGACATTTTCAAATATAAATTAACTTCTCAACAGATTTATAGATAGTTATAAAAATAATGTTTATAATGACTTCTAACACTTATCACTCACAACTATTTATCACGGCGAAGCACATAAAAATAATAAAACATTCCTAGAGCTATCGCTTTTATAGATTTGATTTTGTGCATGCATTAACTTGTATGTTTGCGATGCCGGCGCACTTGCTTCGTAAACAAGTCATTTCAAGCTCCCATATTCTTGTCGAAACATGTTAAATTGCATGAACCGCGTGTTTGCCTACCGACTTGCAAGGACTTGTCACCGTCAATATATTCTAAACTAAAACAAATTAGGTATAGGTATACCTAATGCTAATTTAAAAATGCTTATTAACGCGATAACAATAAGATAATTTGCATAGCTAGATAAAATATTTATTCATGAAAACAGCTATTTTCAAAGTATTTTATTATATTAAAAAAATAATTATACAAAAAATATTAAATATAATAAATTTATTATTATTATATTATTATATTATTATTGCATCAAGGTTGATTTGCCTATCAGGACGGACATACATGTCCAACATAATAAGCCTGATATAGTAATGCATGTTTAGGTATTGAATGAGATTACAATAACATCTCAGGATAACCTGCAGATAGTAGAGGTTGAAAAGAAGAGGAAGTATGATCTGCTGGCTAATGAGTTGAGCCTAATTCACAAGGTAATGTTAATATTATACCTTATGTTCTGACGTGGGATGGTATTGTAACTACGTACCATAAAGCATACTCAAAGCGACTTGGAGTGGGAAAACATATTGAAGCTGATATCCAATCTGTGATCTTGAAGAGAACTTTTGATAGTATCTCAGTCGACTTCAGACATACCTGTACGCTAGTAGGCAGTAGCAGGGAACTTATTGTCCAAGCTGCAGTTGAAAAGCTGTACATGACGGATGAGGTAGTGGATGACCAGAATCACCAGGAAGACACCACAGAGTAGAAAAGGTAAAAAGGTTGTCACAGAAAATTCCATTAAATTTATTTATTTATTTGACCGCCCTCTTGACTGCCTCAACGCCCCATTTGCCTCTGGATCCGCTACCACCCCCATGGAAGGCTCCAGCGCCCACTGGGGGGCAGTATCGCCCCCGTTGGTAATCTATGACTAACCCATTTGCTGTTAATTAAAATATAATTTATTATATTCCTGTGCACCCATCAGGTGAAACCCATATGTATTTATAAATGTCCCAGTATTTCTAGTATGTATTAGTTATTCACAAACCATTAAATTTTCTTATGCGTAGGAAACATTCCCCATTGGTATTGGAACTACTATTGGCAAAGGAAACTAAAACTCTTGCCTAAAGGTCAGAGTCAGTACCAACTTTAGCGCTGAAGTCACCTAGCACAAGAGAAATATCTCCTTTCTTCACAGAATTCAAAATATTCTTCTCATAAGAGTCCTCTGTGAGGGTGTAACAACAGATGACATTCAAGTCTTTAATTTTTGTTTTAAATTTTACTGTAAGAAATCTGCCATTAATGCAGTCATATCCTAAAAGAGCATCACTGGCGTGTATGCTTAGAAGCAAAACTACTACCTATCGCTTTCCATCATCCCTTCCTGAAAAGAGAAATTTAAAGTTATTTCAAGTATCTCACCTTTACCTATCCTTCTCCTCCTTACTCCTGTCCACTCTTACAAACCTAGAATATCAAGTTTATAATGCTGGAATTCCTGTATGAGGACATCAAGAGAATAATCTCTATATAACATCCTCAAGTTCCAAGGAGCTGCAGAGAGAAAATGATTAGTAAGTTTTTTTAAAGAAACTTGGTTTATTGAGAGAGGTAGTGCCAACAATATCAAACAGCCCTGATTGCAGACATGGGGCAAAGACCTGTTCCTCCTCCACTAAAGGGTGGAAGTCACTAATGCTGGTAGGAACATCAGGCACCATCTTTTCAAGTGGATCTTTTCAAGAGCTATATGATTTGCCTGATACACATTACTCCAGTTTAGGATTGGTAAATACCCAACTAGCTATGTGAGGATTCAGGTATCTGCATTGGCCTCTGATCATGATTATCCACCAGCTGATACAAGGATCCCGTGCCTCTGTTCACTTAGTGTTGGAAACCATAAGTTTAAATTGAATTTGGACTGGCAATGATTCTGACTTCTTCAAAGATTGGAGTTGCATTATGTCTGGTAATGATGTTGGATAAAACTGTTGTGAGTATTTCTTGATATCATATACTGCTAACAAAAATTAGGGAATATATTATTGCTTCATATTCATTTTGAAATATCCCCTAATTTTTGTGAGCAGTATATTTATGTTCTTTGATTCTTTCCTGTAAGCTTCTTGAGGTCATGCAGATATATCCAAGTGGTGATTTGATATTTTTGGGAGTGATTTCTTCTTTTAAAGGAATTAGGTAGACACCTCTTGTTGGGATATAGTTGTCCCTGTCTTTTAAGATTGATCTTAATAAAGTGATGGAAAATTTAATTGGTACTATGTAGTTGTAAAAAGTTATGTTGTTTAAAGGTGCTTTTTAATCATTTATTCCTCTTATAAATCTCTGTATATTTAAATACTATGGTGATTCATAAGTCTGTCCATTTTATTGTCTACTCAAGAAATAATTATTACAATATAAATAATGTAGCAAAATATAAATCATCATTTTGAATAGTTTGTAGCTATTGGTCACCAAGTCGTTTGCTTTCTCTATGATACCATGCTTGATCTGCAGAGGTGTAAAGCTCTGACATCCATTTTCAACTTATTGAAATGTTTGAAACTGCATTCCTTGAAGAAAATGAGCAATGGAATTAAAGAGGTGATAGTCATCGGAAGGAGTTAGGTCCAGATTATACGTTTGGATGAGGAAGAAGCTCAAATATGAGTTCTCAAAGCTTTTCTTCGTCCAAAGTGCTATGTGTGGTTTGGCATTTTTTTTTTTTGCAAGAGTACCTGATGTCTGTATTGAAGCATCACCGAGTGCACACATCTAGTTATATGGGATTTGCAACACATCCAGTTATATAGGGTTTGCACATCCATTGTGAACCAGTTTGAAGTGCACTTCATTCTCCAAATTCCACTGAGCACACAACATTTCCCTGATTTCAAATTGTCCCCTCTTTGAGATGGGAAGGGCTGGTTGGCCCTAGTCAAGCCACTGCTTTTGAATGTTCAGATGGTTGAAACAGGATCATGTTCATTGCATGCAACAATTCATTTGATGAAACTGTGGCCATGTAGATTAGCCAGGAGTTTTCTGCAGACTTTGATACAATGGTTTGCTTGTTCCATAGTCAGTTCATGCAGAACACTTTGGCAACTCTTGGTTATCTTACTAATGTATTGCAGATGTTACACTATAGTTTCTTGTGAACAACCTAGTTCAGATGAGAGCCTGCAAGTGCTTGGTGATGGATCAGCTCAACAGCACAGAATGTTGAGATTAACTGATACTGGCCGTCCTGATTGCAGCTTACTTTCAAGGCTTGCATCACCACCTTTGAACTTCTTGAACCATACCTTAACAGCATGCATGGAGATTGCTTCCCCTCACCTTCCACTATGTGTTTTTCTTGGGCCACTGCAGTAGCTTTTAATTCTTTTTTTCCATTAATGATGTAAAAATTGAATGAATTTCAGAACTTAACTCACTCACTGTACAGCGTTTTTAAAGATGGAAACCAAGACTCTGGTATTTGGAACAGTTATGGATTCATACAATGGACTTTATATTTCCCATTAGTAATACATTCAGAGGTATGCAAATGAACACAGTGATGTGTCACTGTACACATTTTGCATTGAAAAAAAATGTACAGACTTACAAATCCCCTCGTATTTTTTTTTTTTGGTTCTGTTTTTCTAAATCATATTTTGCTTGTCTCACCTTCTGATCTTTAATTAATTTTGAGGTATTTTCTTGTGGTAATCCAGTATTATAACAGCTTTAATGTAATTCCTTATGTTTTAATTTAAAAAAAAAAGGAAAAATGTTTACACAAAGGACAGAAATAACTATAACAGAATAACAGAAATAGCAATGCTCTCTGAGAGCACTTGTCCTGGCTTCTGATATAACATACCCAAGTAGCTGGAGTGTTACTTTGAACCAACAGGTACCACTATGCCATTGAGAGTGGAAAGTAATTAATAAGTAAATAAATCAATATCTCTGAAACTAATCTCATGGTGAATGGGATATAATATGTAAACATAAGACTCTTTTAAATACTCCTACATAAAATAATTCAAATAACTTAAAATTCTTTATCATTGAGCAATAAAAGTTTTTAGGAGAAAACTCAGAAATTTGCTTTTTAATTGTGTACCCTTTTCAGCTCTCTAGTGCCAAAGTAGAAAGGTAAATAATTAGGTAGTTTACATGCATCTTTTCCACATTTTTATGGCATCTCTTATATGGAGGTGAACTACCATAGAACATATCTGCTTCATGGTTTTTTTTAAAGTGTAATAATCATAGCAGGGTATTAGAATTTCTGTGACAGAATTAATAGATGATAAAATAACAATATCCATACCATTGCCCCTCCCCCCCACCAAAAATGAAAAAAGGAATTATATTTTGCTCCAAGAATTGGAATTAAAGTATCTTGCTCTATAGATTGCTTTTTCAAAATTTTCATCAAAAAAAAAGGTAATGAATAATTCACCTTGGTAAGATGCAGGGTTTGCAACACTTTTATTTTACTTATATTTATTTATTGAAATGTGGAAAAATCTAAAGAAATCTGTTACATATTTTAGAGAATTTGTCTAAGAACTCCTCCTAAACAGGCTGTTGTCACATTTTACCCCCCAAAAAAATACTCGAAAAGCTGAGAGCTAGGGCCACTAAATATGATATACAGCTTCATCTCATTACTTGTAATTTAGTACAGCATAAGGGTTTTGACCCTACAAAATTAAGCACCCTAAAAAAACAATGATAAATAGCTGTTATTTACAGCCAACTAAACAGTGCATGTTGATATAACAATTTGATCATGTTCACACGAGACTCTCTTATTAGTGATGTATCACTTGATTGAGACTATTTAATGGATTCATGTCATTTCAATAGAATGCAGTGCATAGATGCCAATGGTGAATAGGGGCGGGGGTGACTCAGTCAGTAGTGCGCCAGGCTCGTAATCTGTAGTTCCCAGGTTCAAGTCCCAGCTGGGTCAGCGTTGAGATTTATCTCTGCAAAATTTCCTGTCCTGCCCACACTCAGTAGGGGACATCGATGGGCTTGGAAAGGCCGCTGGGACATTAAGGTGTGGCCCCATGTGTGGGTTGTTGGGTTGTTTTACCTCTGAGCGGCACTTTTTTGCACACCATGTGCTAAATGGCCAGGCCCCATGTGCGGGAGAACCATACCCTGTGCACATTAAAGAACACACTGAATAGCCTTGACGGGAGGCATCCATCTATCTCCAAACAGCTGTTCCAGTGGGTTCCCTCCCCCAACCTTCTTTGAGCCTTCGGGGTCCATGTGACCTGGCTATTTAGCCATGGTGTTCAAAAAAGTGCCGCTCAGACAACCCAACAAAATGGTGAATAGTTTGGATACTTGGGCTAATCAATAGCCTTTCATAAGCAACTGTTTCATTGTACCATATACTGTACTTGTTTGAATTAATATAATAATATGATATTATAAAGTGTGTATACATTTTTTGAGACACCCTGTATATATATCTATATAATAAAAGGTGTCTGTGGCAGCCATAACTCATCAGGAAATCAATGTACATGCTCCAAATTTTCAGAGAACGTTTCTAGTTGTGGTCCAGATTGCCGTGCCAAATTTTAGGTCAAAAGTCCGAAAGGGGGCTTGCTAGAACCAAAAATATTTACCATGCTCACATGATCACATTTCTATGGGAAACGAGAATCGCTGTTAAATTTATTTTTGACATTTACTTCTCCCTAACTGTGAACGTAAAGAGTTAAAATAACATTTAAATCTTCTATTGCCAGATTCCCCACATTTTGAAAGGCATTTCTGAAGCGTTCCATTGCAGCTAGAGCCCTGATTTTCTAACGAAACATATGGTCAGGCAGGGGGAACCCACCTATGAAATTTGAAACCTTTCCGTGAAGTACGTCGGGAATTACAGAATGCCAAAATCTGTCGAAATAAATATCTCGATTGTTTGCGCTGAGCGCTGAGAGCGTGCGCCAAGTCAGCAATGGCCTTTGCAACACCGGAAATTCTTTGTGTTCAAACTGTGATAAAATGTCGGGGAGGGGGGGGGGTTACTAACTTTTAGTGCAGGAAACAGCAAAATATGCAGATTAAAAGTGATACACGAGCTGTCACAATTTGTGTAGAAACGAAGCCACTGGCCAAGTGAGAATCTGATTTTGAAACCAATCACCGGGCCACATGGGGGACACCGTGCAGGAAATTTGTACTGTGCGAACAAATATCACAGGAGCTATAGGCGGCAAAATCTGTGGTAACAGAAATAAAATCTCGATAGCTTACACAAAAACTAAGCAATGGACTATGAGGAGCGTCGCTGATGTCAGCAACAATATGGCAAATTTCTTTCTGTTGAAAATCTGTGATAAAGTGTCGGGGGAGGTGGGGATTACAAAATTTACCTTTGGTGCAGTGAAAAGAAGAATATACAGATTAAAAGTGACACCCAGGCAGCAACGGGTATGTTCAGTTAGTATATAATGAAAGATGTCTGTCTGTAGTGGCCAAAACTCATTGGGAAATCAATGTACATGCTCCAAATTTTCAGAGAATGTCTCTAGATGTGGTTCGGATTGCAGTGCCAAATTTCAGGTTGAAAGCCCAAAAGGGGGACTTTATACAAGCAAAAATTCCTGTGGGAAATGAGAATCGCTGTCAAATTTACTGCTCCCTAACTGTGAAAGTAAAAAGTTAAAATAGCATTTAAATCTACTGCTGTTGCCAGATTCTCCACATTTCTAAAGGCATTATTGAGGCGTTCTATTGCAGCTAAGGACCTGATTTCCTAACCACATATGGGGTCGGGCAGGGGAAACCTGCCTAAGAAATTTGGGACCTTTCAGTGAAGTATGTTGGGAATTACAGAATGCCAAAATCTGACAAAATAAATATCTCGATCATTTGTTATGGATTCTGAGAGTGCATGCCGAGTCAGCAATGATCTTTGCAATACCGGGAAATTCTTTGTGTTCAAACTGTCATAAAATGTCAGGGAGGAGGGGGGGATACTCACAAAACTAACCTTTAGTGTAGGAAACAACAGAATATGCAGATTAGAAGTGAGACACGAGCTGTCACAATTTGTATAGAAACGAAGCCATGGTGGAACCTGATTTTTAAACCAATCACCGGGTCACACAGGGGACACTTTGCAGGAAATTTGGACCGTGCAAATGAATATCACATATCATGGGAGCTATAGGTCAGCAAAATCTATGGTAACGGCAATAAAATCTTGATAGCTTACACAGAAACTAAGCAATGGGCTATGAGGAGTGCTCGCTGACATCAACAACAATAGGGCAAATTTCTTCCTGTTGAAAATCTGTGCTAGTGTCAGGGGGTAGAGGAATTCTTACAATTTAATGCAGCGAAAATAATTCTTTAATTATTTTGAATGCAGTGAAAATAAGACTATGCAGTTTAAAAGTGACACACAGGCAGCACTGGGTACATTCTGTTAGTATATAAATATTAACCTTATTTTCTAACAGGTTTACATTATTTATGCTAATGCTTGGGTTAAACTGAATCTAGCTGATCTTGGTGGTGTTACTACATCTTATGATTTTTGAACTAAAACTTGATTATATTAATATTAATGGCAGGGATGTCTCAGAAAATAGTGCACTAGGCTCATAATCTGCAGTTCCCAGTTTTCAAGTCCCAACCATGATTTCATATTTATCTCTGCCATCCCCCACCTTGCCCTCTGTTAGAAGGGGGACACTGATGGGCTTGAAAAGGCATTCATCCAATGGATGGGATGTTAAGCTATGATCCTATGTGCAGGAGGATGCATCCTAAAGAACATGCCAAATAGCCTTGATGAGAGACTATTCCAGTGGGTTCCCTTCACCTAACTTTCTCTGAGGTTTTGGGGTTCTTGTGACTTGGCCATATAGCCCATTGTGTGCAAAAAAAAGTGCTGTTCATAAGTAAAACAACACAACCTAACCCTAAAAATCCATAACTAGGGATTTGAGTCCAGCTTGGATCAGCATTGAGATTTATCTTTGTAAAACTCAACGCCTCCATCGCACTGATGAGCTTGGAAAAGCTGCCTTCCATTGGATGGGATGTTAAGCTGTGGCCCTATGTGTGGGAGAGGGGCGGGGGTGGCTCAGTCGGTAGCACGCCAGGCTCATAATCTGTAGTTCCCAGGTTCGAGTCCCAGCTGGGTCAGCATTGAGATTTATCTCCGCAAAATTCCCCACCCTGCCCACGGTCAGTAGGGGACACCGATGGGCTTGGAAAGGCTGCCGTCCGTCGGATGGGACGTTAAGCCGTGGCCCCGTGTGCGGGAGAGCCATACCCTGTGCACGTTAAAGAACACGCTGGATGGCCTTGACGGGAGGCTACCATTTGTCTCCCAACAGCTATTCCAGTGGGTTCCCTCCCCCACCTTCTCTGAGCCTTTGGGGTCCATGTGATCTGACCATTTAGCCCATGGTGTGCAAAAAAGTGCCGCTCAGAGGTAAAGCAACCCATGTGTGGGAGAGCCATACCCTGTGCATGTTAAAGAACATACTGGATGTTCTTGATGGAACTCTACCATCTGTCTCCCAACAGCTGTACAGTGGGTCCCCTTCCCCCAAACTTTCTCTATCACTCGGGGTCCTTGTGACCTGGCCATATAGCCAATTGTGTGCAAAAAATGCCACTCAGAGGTTAAACAACCCAAATCCATTAACAAGTTGGGAAAAAACGAGAGAACCATGTAAACAATTACAGAGCTTAATGAGTTATATCTGAAATGAACGTTATTTATGTGGGAAATATTGTGGGTTAGCTCATTATGTTTACCACTTTCTGCCTCATGAAAGTGGTAATGAAAAATCTCTTGTGTAATAAATCTTATTGTTTATTACATAAAATGGAAACTTGCTAATTTGTGTCATTTACTATATATTAGGACCTAAGCAACACCAGATAATTCTAGTATCTTATATATATTCCAGATTTCTAGTTCTGCACTGTAAAAATTATAATAATAAAATATGCTGCGCTTGGAGAAAAAATACTAAAGGAACTTAAAACATTTACTACAGAAATATTTATGTATTATTTTACTGTGCTACTACAGTGGACCCCCGATATAACGCGCATGTCGGGCGGGAAACAACACCCGCATTATAAGGTGAACCGCATTATACTGAGCAGCGCGGTGGCGACACAATAAATTTCACACTAAGCTTTTCTTTTACTTATCATGCATACAATAATTAAACACTATTCAAAATACATGCATACAACAATTAAACACTATTCAAAATACATGCATACAATAATTAAACACTATTCAAAATACATGCAGGAACTCAATACATACACAATTACTCAATACGCAGTAACAATAAAATGCGATACTCACTAACGCCGCACGGACCTGTATAAACATGTTTGAACTTATCGCGAACATCGCCCGCGCTATAACCTAGTGCGCGGTATAGCGAGAAGCGCTATAACGAAGGTCCACTGTACTATGATCCTAAGATACCTAAATTTAAATGATTACATGATATATTCATTTGTTAACATTATTTTTTTATTTCCTTTATTGATGCTGACCAAAACAGAACTGGCAAAAGAAGCCATTGGGGATTAATGAAGGATGGATGGAATTCCTTGATTCGTTATTATAAAAATAATTTTGCAGATGGTTTTCGTCAAGTAAGTGATTCTGAGTGTTAATAATATTACTGCATAATAATATAAAAGCATAGCATAAAATTTATTGTTAAGACAATGAAACAAAATGACTATTCAAGCATTAAATATAAATATCTAGCCTATGCCAAATTAATCAGCATTTAATTCTGGATTTTCTGAAAATATAATATTTAACTAAAAAGACTTGGTTTTATTTTAATAGGACTTTTATAGAGGCATGCATCTGGCAATGCATATGAAAATTTATTTTAAAAAACTAATAGACAGAAATGATTATAATGCATATGAATAGAAAGGCTATTTATTTCTGAACAGCAAAAATATTAATATTGAGGCAAGAACATTACTCTTGTTTCTTAATCTTTTTTCTCGGTATTATACTTTGTAAGTAATGAAGAGGTTAGGCAAAAGAATCAGCAACCTCCTCTGAGTTGCAGAGAGAGAATATGTTGGTTTGGCCATGTTGCCCATATGGATAATTATGGATTAGCAAATAGGGTTATGAACAGTGTGCCTAAGGCCTCAGAAAGAGTGGGAGACTTAGGATGCAGTGAGCAATGTCAAACATGACTGTAGCATTCCATAAATTATTAACTTTTCTAGTTGAACTTTTTTGTCTGATGCAAATTTATTCAAAATTCCGGATAGCTTTATTGGGTGCCAGGAAGTAATAACTTGCCAAATAAAGTTGAAATAGGGTTTGTGAAATTGGCCTCGTGTCCTCTAGCATTGGATCTTACTTATTTTTTATTACTTATCAAGTAAGAATTCAAAAAGGATTGTCAAGTTTAATTAAAGTTTAAATTTAATCAAAAATCATTTAATGTTGCTCAAGAGAAAAATAGCAAAAATTCAAAAGGTTTATGAAACAAAGTTTATTTTCAAAAATTTCAAAAACTCACCAAACTCATTGATGAATACAGAAGTTGGAGTACTAGCAACTTACATCTATCTAAATCTCTACTACATCTCTCTCCTCTAGAATACTACATCTCCACTGACAATACTCATTCTCAACTAACAATGACTACACTTCTATCTCTTACTCTGTGACCTAACATCACTTAGTAACATGCCAAGTACAAATCCAGTACGTGTCTGTTGCTCACCAGGAAAAATTTTGAATTATCTGATAATCACGCTAGCTATTATGCAAGAGGGGTTGTGTCCTAAACCTGTGCATTAGCAGCTAACAATCAAAAGGTCGGAGTTGCGCATGCACAACTCCTATGCTTGGAAATAAGAATTATGATGTCCAAAAAAATGAAATAATAATCCCCAAAATGATAAATATAACATAAATAATGTAAAACTGGTTAAGGAAAGTAAAAGTGAATGGGTGGACCATCACAACTCCCCCTCCCAAAGGGAGTCAAAATTTGACCTAACAGATTTTGATGAGCAAATTTAGAATAATAGGACACTTCTAACATCATTTACACATCATTGAACATAAAGTAAAAGTATGCTTGCATAAATTTTGATAAGACTATCTGATCTCACTTCGACACAATTTTCCATCACAACCAAAGGTATTTCCTCCTTTTCCTCCTATCAAAAGTGTACAGCTACCTATTGTAAATGTATGCCAATGGCTGTGGCAGTTAACTTCATGGTAGTGTTATCAGACTAACTAGTATCACATTCGGATACAAACTTCAAAAGTTGCATACAATAACCTTTGCAGAAAGCTAGATAATATTACTCGTGTCCTTCTTAACTTCTAAAAAGGTTTTAAAAAAAACTAAATTACATCAAATTCTGCTCTTTCACAGAATATAATTACAGATGTAACTAGTGGGGTACAGAACTTCCACTTATTCCCCTAACCACAATCAAAATGTGTGAAATCTTCTCCTACCATACATAAAAGAAAATGGGTATTGTAACACCGTTAAATCCTCCTAACTACTTCAAACACACGAATCTAAGAAATTCCAAATTTTACAAATAAGTGGGAGTGTAGTCATCCACTAAATCTTCACCTAGACACAATAATCATGAGCTAGCTGAAATAAAATAAAATGCATTAGTTACCTCCCCTTTTCGAGCTTTTATGCCCCCCCCCCCCCCCCCAAATGAGTTATGCTGGTGACTGTCTCGGTCACCAGATTATGCCGTTGGGGACAGCTCTAAATTGGTACCCCAAAAAAACCTTCAAGAAATCATGGTCAGCTCACATATATGCAAACAAATACTGCCAATGTCATCCCGATAATTATGCATCAATATCACTGATGACACCGAACAGATTTAAACACATATAAATACATATTATATAAGAGTAAATTAAAACTGTATCAATAATTTCTAATATATGATGCTAACATTTCATCTAATACAATTCCATTCACTTTATACATGAAAATACATTTTGTACACAAAAAATTCATTTCAAAATACAAAAATACAGCTCAAAATATTTAACCACTGTGTACTAAATTCTCTTTCATTCTCATCATTCTTATCCATAAACATTTTACAATTTTTAAATTTTTATTTTTAAATTCTTTAATTCTTTAAACTTTAACATTTTTAGCTTTCAGTCAGCTGAAACAAATAAAATCTACAAATTACATAAATGCTCTTTAAATCACGTTAATACAATATAACAAATAGAACTTCAGATGAGCAAGAATACATAAAAAATTCTATTCACATCACATTGTAAACTCAAACTATAAACCATGAATAGTAAATTCACTTTTCAAAAAATAAATATTGAAACTCCAAAGTTTCAACAAGAAATTAAACATTTCAGAATATTTAAGTATAAATCACAATAAATATTGGTTCTCTCTTCTCCATCTTTATCTATTCCAGAGAAAAGAAATAAGACATTATAAATCATTAGTGCCATAGTGGAAGAATAATAATATATTTAAATTTTCATTGTAGGCACTCCATTGCGATAAATCATCATCCAGTCATTTTCTGGTGACATCCTTCCTGCGTTGATCGATAAGTTAGGTGTAAACACTTCTGAAGATCTCATTGGTGACATCATCTGTTCTATGCTGACTACTTTGTTGCTGGTTGTTGCTCTGCAGGCTGTGGTCTTTTTATTGGCATCTCATTGCTAGGTGCTTGTCTTTGAAGAGCCTGGCTTTGTGTTTCCAGGTTTATTGCTGCCTGCCTCCAAATGACACTTCAACAGTTGAAAACTTCTAAACTTGTTAGATTCATCAAGATTATTTGCACTCAAAACAATTTCTGTGATGCTTTTCTCATTAGCTAATAGTTTTTAATTAATATTATTTTCCATTAAAACCTCTAATTCAAAACTTTTATCATTATCAATTTCAGTACTATTTCGGTTTAAAACTTTTACTTCAAAAACTTTTAAATCGACTAATATTGTACTGTTTTCGTCTACAACTATATCAACACATTTCTCACTATATATTTGCTTTGCATCATCAACTTGTTTCTCTAAATTTACATTAATTACACTAATAGGACATTTTATAGGTTCTTCTTGAACATTTTGCTTTGGACTACAAGGTAACTTAGAAAGTCTACTGGACTGCGGCTGCAATTTCAATTGACATAAATATCATCTGAAACTTGCTGATTTGAACATGAAAGATCAGCTTCTGTTATTCTGCGATCTATTAATTCAGTTTCTTCATGACAAGGTTTAACGAAAGGTAAAACTACAGTGGCAAGACTTAACTCATGAGAGGGCTATTCTTGAGGAACTTTGGCCTCTCGCTTCAAAGATCCTAATTTAAGTTTCCCGAATTGTCATTCCTTCTGTAGCAATATTGCTCCGTGCCATAGTCAGCCACAAAAATTGCATCTTGAAGTTTATTATTCTTAGCAAAAGTTTTAGGTTTAGTGTCATTGTTCAAAGCTTGATGTGGAACAAATTCTCTGCATCGTTGTAGGCATGTTAGCTGAAAATTGTCAGGACCATGTAACTTCTGGTTGTGCGGGAGTCATTTTGCGAGACTCAGCCTGATAGCGCTACTTTGGCAAGGATTGCATCCATCGCTGATTTAATGATGTTTTTGCAGATTCTCTTCTTGCAGTGTACTTTCGAGCCAATTTAACTAAAGTTGAAATTGAATTTACGTTTCGTACTTCTAAGAATTTCCTAATGGGCAAAAGTAATTGAAACAATATGCAGTTTATAATGTCAATTTCAGCAGCATCAGCATTGTACAGCTGATATAACTCTACTGTACCCCAGATGAATTTTTCGATATCATCTCTTTCCCTTTGTCTTCGTGGAAACAGTTCTGTAGCTAACTTTGTAAAGTCATTATAAGGAGTATATATTTCCAAAAGTTCATTTTAAAATTGTCCCAAAATTCTATTCCATGATGACATCCTATGTTATTCCACCATTGCTTACACACCATTGTAAGCACATCCAATTAGACATGATACTGCTAAAATCATCTTTTTGTTGCCGGGTACTTCATGTAAATGGAAATATTCTTCCATGGACTTGACAAATGTCCATGATGACAGATGTTTCGAACCATCAAACCTTATCTCAGGCAAAGGCCAATTAACATAAGGATTATAGTTAATAAATGGATTGGCAATTCATCGTTGAGGCAGTTGATAATACTCTGTTCTATCATTTTCTTCTGACAGAGCAAAAAAATGGAACCTTATGTTCAACGTATTTGTTTTGGTGAGTTGTATAATTTGTCTGTGCACTTTTATTTTTAAATTATTTTCTTTTTTAAGACTTGTTTTTGCATATTTTATTTGCCTAACCTGCTTCTAGTAGTATTGAACTTTTAAAGGACTTGTAATTTTTTGTTAAATTGTGCAACCCCAACGAATTTACTCATATTTATACATTTATGTTTGAGTTAACAAACATGGCTCTCATATGTGTAGTTTGCAAATTGGATTTTGGTGATGTTAGTGAATTTCTTCATTGTAAAGGTGCATGTGGTGGCTATGTCCATTTTTATTGTGTTGGAATGAAGCAAAGTAATTTTAAGAAGATGTCTTTAGAAAAGAAAAGGAATTGGCTATGTTCGAAATGTATCAAACTTCCCAGTAACTCTTCTAAGCCTAAATCAAATAAAAACAGAAACTACAGCAACATAAGAACATGTCATCACGTGATGTAACAACAGTTGACATGGAAACTAAAAGTTGTACAACAAATAAATCTTCAAATTTAGAAAATGAATTTTGTGGTAAGTGTAATGTTGAAATAGTCGATGTACTTGAAACCATTCAATGCACATTGAAACCATTCAATGCAAAAACGTTGCAAGTTTTATTATCATTATTCTTGCATAGGATTGAAAATTCAAATTATAAGAAGGTGCAAAATTGGGAAAAATAAATATGGAGATGTCAAAAATGCAAATCAGAAACAACAAATCAGCAAATTGTAGACAGAAATAATAAATCAGAAAATAAAGATCATAACATTTCAAACTTTAAAGATTCTTCACGAGAAAATAAGAGTAGATCTGAAGAAAAGAAATATGTTGAATATCTAATTGATAAACATATGACATCTTTCAAAAAAGATTCTGCAGAGTAATACTAATTTAAAGGAGGACTTATTAAAGGAAATTGGAGAATACAATAAGAGCACTTTATTAAAAATTATATCCCTGTAATTAATACATTCAAATAAAATAGATGAATTTTTGAAAATATTTTCAGAATTAACCAAATAGATGAAAGAAGTTCAAAAACAAAATGAAACATTAATGAAAGTAAACTGCTCTTTAAATGATGAATAAAGAACTTAAGTGGAAGGTAAATGAACTTGAACAGGTAAGCAGAAATAAAAACTTGGAAATAGTTGGAGTGCCTGAGACAGCAAATGAAAATATTGAAGAAATTGTTTTGAATATAGCAAACACATTAAAAACAGATGCAAATAGTAATGATATCCAAGCTGCTTATAGAGTTCCTACTAGAAACAAAGAACAATGTAAACCAATTATTGTACAGTTGGCATCTTGTAAAATAAAAGATCTTTGGCTTACTCGTTGGAAAATAAAAAAGAAGCTATTTGCTAAAGAAATTCATCGAGGATTTCAAGAAGATAAAATATTCATAAATGAACACAACCCAAGAAAATAAATTATTACTATATGAAAGTAAAAAACTACAACATGAGCAAAACTTCAAATTTGTCTGGGTTAGAGATGGCAAAATCTTCATCTGGAAAGAAGAAAAGGCAAAAGTATTTAGAATAAAAACTTTAGATGATTTAGTTAGGTTTAAAGTTTAGTTCTACTAATATATGTTTTCGTTTATTAATATGAATATTTGAGATGAAATTTTAAAAAAATCAATTAAATTTTAGCCAGACAAATAGTATATTCGAAAACTCTTTATTAACAAATCAAAAATAAATGTTATATCAGGAGAAAATGTATATGATAAAAACTATTATTCTTGGGGAAAGGGTTTAAATATCATTGTGGGAAACAGAAGTATGAGAAAAAATTTGATCATTTTTCTTTACTTTTAAATCTTACAGATATTTATCCAGATATAATTGTTTTAACTGAAATCTGGATAAAAGAAAATGAAGGTCAATTTTATAAATTACAGGGATATAATATTTATTATAAATGCCAATTAGGAAACAGAGCTGGAGGTTTCTTAGTGTACATAAAAGATGAATTCATTGTTATTTCTTGTAACACTATGTTCACAAATGCCTGCCATCCTCTCAGACTTTATACTATGGCATATAAACTGACAGGCTCCTGTCAGACCTCTGTGGTAAGCAGCTGCTTGAAGGGGTATTTGTTTTTTTATTTTTAATATTATCTGTACTTTATTTGCCTTTTATAGATCACATATTTATTCGAAATCAGATTTTATTGAAGATTTAGAACGTAAATTAAATACAATAAATAAAAATTATGTTATTATAACTGGTGATATGAATATAGACATCAAAACTAGAGATCAAATAAGCGAAAAATATATAAATTTGATTAATCACCTAGGATTCTTATGTAGCAAATAATTTAATAACTAGAGAAACTACAAAAATCTGTTTAGATCATATTTTTGCAAGAAAACCCAAATAAACTAAATACTTACCTTATTCAAACACATATAACTGATCATTATTACCTAGGTATTCATTTAAAACTAAATTCAAACGAATTGTAAAAAAATATTTAAAACAGATTTAAATATATTAATAAATAAATTATTAGATTATGATTGGGAATTATAAAAAATTATACTGATTTAAATATTCAATTTGATTTATTTATAAAAAAATTACAGGAACTAATTAAAATTTCGAGTTATATTAAATATAATCATCATATTTGGAAAAAATTTAAACCCTGGATTACAGATGTATTATTAAATTCGATAGAAAAAAGGAACAAATTGTATAAATTATGTAAGGCAGAACCTTCAAATAAAATTTTAAGGGAACAATTCACTAAATATAGAAATTTATTACTTAACCTTATTAGGCAGGCAAAATCAAATTATTTTAAAAATAAAATATTTAAAATTTTTGGAAACATGAAAAAACAATGGGAAATTATTAATGAATTATCTGGTGTTAACAAGAAAAATGTGATATTTCCTACAGAAATAATTTACAAAAATTTAAATTACAATTTCCATGATAATCCTTTGGTTTTTGTTAATATATTTAATAAATATTTTACTGGTGTTATAGAGTAATAAAAATGATCCCAATAATAAAACATATAATTTGACAGAATTAGATTCCACACTACAATCAATTTTTATTGATTATGTAACTGAAACTCGTGATGCAGACAATAAACTCACTAAAAGTAGAAAAGGCTTCAGGAAATGATTATTTATTGCCCTTTATTTTAAAAAATATATGTCCATATATTTCAAAGACTTTATGCCATTTAATAAATTATTCTATATCAGAGGGCAGTTTTCCAAATTGTTTGACCTGGGTTCAAGCCCCAGGTAAGGCATGGATGTGTGTGTTGTTTTTCTGCTGAGGTCCTGCCATCCTCACAGACCTTCTACTATGGCATATAAACTGACAGGCTCCTGTCAGACCTCTGTGGCAAGCAGCTGCTTGAAGGGGTATTTTTTTTAAAGGCTACTGTAATTCCGGTTTATAAAGGAGGTAATCGAAAAAATTTAGGGAAGTACAGACCAATTTGAATACTATCAAATTTATCAAAAATCTTTGAAAAAATTATGAATATAAAAATGGTAAAGATTCTTACAAAGATAAATTTTTTTGCTGAAAATCAATTCGGATTTAGGGAAAAAAGAAATACAGAAGATGCTATTTTAAAATTAACTTCAATAGTTCATAAAGGAATAAATGATAACCTTAAAGTAGCAATTGTTTTTCTGGATATACATAAAGCTTTTGATTCTGTTCCACATGACATAATGCTATTTAAACTTGAAAAATGTGGATTTAGAGGAAGAATGTATAATTGGTTGAAAAGTTATTTAAATGATAAGGTTCAGGTAGTTAAAATAGATGAAATTATTAGTATGGAAGAAACTGTGCAGTTTGGTGTTCCTCAAGGTTCAGTTTTAAGACCACTTTTATTCTTAATTTATATAAATTATTTATGTAAACTTGATACAATAGGAAATTTAATTGCTTTTGCTGATGATACAGCTTTAATTTATACTGCTACACATTTCAATTCTTTAATAATTAATATAAATTTAGATATGATTAAAATTAGAAAGTGGTTTTTAAAAAATAAATTACTTTTAAATATCAATAAAACAAAATATATCCATTTCAGATTAAAAGGACAATGTGATTTTCTACATAATAAAATATTTTATCATGCCTTTGATAATACTGGTAAAAATTGTTCCTGTTTACCTATTAAAGGAGTTGATTGTTTTAAATATTTGGGTGTTTATATAGACTGTAAATTAAATTGGAAGGAACATATAGCAAATATTAGTTTTGCTAATTTTTAATATTATTTACTCTTGTGGAAGTGAATGGAAGGGGAGGGCTGCCAGATTAGTGTAGCCTACTGATGACAACTATGGCTACTTTTCTTTATTTTTCTACCCTGCTGAGGAGTGGTCAACCACACAGGGTCCTGGTGCTGACCATATAAACCCACTGGACTGGACAGATATATGGCTCTGAGCTTGATTATGGATCCTGATTTTGCTGCAATGGTGGGCTTCTGTGGAGGGAAAATCTTCCACTGTGTTTTCTGTTTGTTTGTGGGTTGACAGCCCCAAGTGAATAGATTCACAGGATATGTTTATCAGCTGGTGGATAATCCTGAGCAGAAGTCGTCGCAGGCACCTGAACTCTTTGCTTCTATTGGCATGTCAAATTCTACATTGGAGGAAGTCTTCCAGTGTAAATGGCTTCAGCCTTTAGTAGTGGGGGAACGGGTCTTTGCCTCATGTCTGCGATTAGGGGGCTGTTTGATATTGTCGGCATTCCCTCTCTCAATAAACATAGTTTCTTTAAACATCCCACTAACCATTTTCTCTCCATAGGTAGTTGGAATGTGAGGACTCTGCACAGAGCTTTTTCTCTTGATGTCCTCACACAAGAATTCCACCATTATAATTTAGATATACTCAGCTTGCAAGAGACCAGATGGACAGATAAAGGTCAGATTCTTAAAAATAATCTTAAATTTCTCTTTTCAGGGAGGGACGACAATAAGCATCACCAAGGCGTGGGTCTGCTTCTCAGCAGACACGCTAGTGATGCTCTTCTAGGACATGAGTGCATTAATGAAAGGTTTCTTACAGCAAAATTTCAGACAAGCGTTAAAGACCTGAATGTTATCTGCTGTTATGCCCCCACTGAGAATGCCGATGAGGATGAGAAGGATAGGTTTTATGAACAACTTCAGGATATTTTGAATTCTGTCAAGAAAGGAGATATTACCCTTGTTCTTAGTGACTTCAATGCCAAAGTTGGTACTGACTCTGACCTTTGGGCAGGAGTAATAGGCCCTTTTGGTATTGGTAGCTGCAATGACAATGGGAAACGTCTCCTACAGGTAAGTAAACTCAATGGATTCAGAATAACTAACACTTATTACAAACACCGCGACATACATAAGTACACATGGGTTTCACCTGATGGGCTGCATAAGAAAATGATTGATTACATATTAATTAACAACAAATGGGCTAGTTCTGTTAGGAATACCAGGGTATATAGGGGAGCTGAAATTGGATCTGACCATTACCTTGTTAAAGGTGTCTTGCAACTTAAACCTAAAAAGTGTTGTGCTAGGGTTAAAAAATTTACTTTTAATACTGAAGCTCTGAAAGATCCAGTTATAGCCAAAGCTTACCATGATAGGTTACTTAGTCATTATGACAGTCATGGTTTGCTTACTACTGAAGTGGAGGAAGAATGGGATCATTTCAAACAGGCTTTTTTGGACACTAACAGTACTCTTTTAGGAAAAAAGGAGCAGAAGAGACAGAATTATCTGAGTGATAAGGCACTTGAGCTTATTTCGGAAAGAAAGAACTGCAGGAATGTCCTTAATCAATACCCTACTAGTCCTAATAGAAAGCATTACAGAGAACTTAATAAACGTGTAAAAGATCAGTTAGTTGCTGATAAGAATCTTTGGCTTGATGGTTTGGCTGACAAAGCCAACGAAGCAGTTAGACAGCACAACAGCAGAGAGCTGTACCAGATAGTTAATGTTTTGTATGGTAGAAAACGGACAGGTATACAGGGATTGAAGGATAAACAAAGGTTATAGAAGGTGAGGATTCTGTCATGGCTAGGTGGGCTGAGCATTTCAGTGATGTTCTAAACAATGTAGTTAGTTCTACTCCCATTGTTTGCAATGATGATAGGATGCATTGGTGGGTTTAATGTTCACCCTATAACACAATCTGAAGTTATTTTGGCTGTTTCTAAACTTAAACTTCATAAATCCCCAGGGGTAGATGAAATTACTACCGAAATGCTTAGAGCTGGAAATGTTTCGGTTACCACTTGGGT
Organism: Ryuthela nishihirai; assembly: GCA_038380435.1. Taxonomy (NCBI): domain Eukaryota; kingdom Metazoa; phylum Arthropoda; class Arachnida; order Araneae; family Heptathelidae; genus Ryuthela; species Ryuthela nishihirai. The sequence continues at coordinate 43,832 of JAWZYU010000033.1, forward strand.
GACTGAAATTCTGAATATCTTTTATGATAAAGGCATGGTTCCTAAGGATTTTACCAGAGCTATTGTTATCCCTATTTTCAAAAAGGGTGATCGCAGTTCTTGTGATAACTATAGGGGTATCAGCCTACTCTCTGTTCCAGGTAAAGTTCTTTCCATGATTGTGCTTAATAGAATTAAGAATCTGGTTGACAGTCAATTGCGTGATGAGCAATATGGATTCAGAAGTGGTAGGGGATGTGTGGATCAGATATTTTCACTTAGGCAGATTCTTGAGAAATGTTTAGAGTTTCAGAAACCTTTGGTTGCTAGCTTTGTTGATTTCAAAAATGCTTTCGACTCTGTTGATCATCATAATTTGTGGTTGATTGTGAGAGCATATGGTATACCTGACAAGTTAGTTAACATAATGAAAGCTCTCTATAATAACACTGAGTCGTGTGTGAGAATTGGTAAGTCTTGTAGCAATTGGTTTAGCATTACTTCTGGTGTTCAACAAGGGTGCATTTTGCCTCCTTTTCTGTTTAGCTTGGTTATTGATTATGTTATGCGAAATTCACTTCGAGGGAAAGATTTTGGCCTTAAATGGACTGGAGATACGAAAATTTCTGATTTAGATTATGCTGATGATTTTAGCCCTTTTGGCAAATGATGTTGATGAGATGAACTCTTTCATTCGAGCTGTTGATGAGACTGGTAGTAGAGTAGGTTTGGTTATAAACAGAGAGAAAACTAAAGTGATGAAAATTGGTCAGGCAGGCTGTGATTCAGTTAATCTGAATGGTTGGTCTTGAGCAGGTGTCACAGTTTAATTATCTTGGGAGCTATGTAAGAGATAATGGTGATATGCGGCAGGAGATTAACAGACGAATAGGGATTGCTGCCGGGACTTTTAAGAATCTATGGAGAGTGTGGAGAAATAGGCATATACATCTAAAGACTAAAATTAGACTGTATAATAGTTTGGTTCTTTCTAGGGTTAGTTGTGGTAGTGAAACTTGGACGCTGTGTAAACAAGATAACAGGAAAGTAGATGCTTTTGATTCTAGATGCTTACACAGTATCTTGGGTATTAGGTGATTTAATTTTGTAACTAATGATGAGGTTAGGCAAAGGAGTCTGCAACCTCCTTTAAGCAGCATATTGTGCAGAGAGAGAGACTCCGCTGGTTTGGCCATGTTGCCCGTATGAATAATTATAAATTGGCGAATAGGGTTATGAACAGTGTGCCTAAAGGCCTCAGAAAGAAAGGGAGACCTAGGATGCGGTGGACAGACAATGTCAAACAGGACCTTGTTAGAATTGGTGTGCAGTGGCCAGATGCAGTAGATGTAGCTCAGGATAGACTTGTTTGGAGAACTAAATTGCACGGTCTGGTTGGACCTCCGTAGCCCATGGCTGCTTGAGGAGGAGGATGATGAGTAAAAAGATAAATATTGTAACACCATGGTTATATTATATTAGACAAATTGTAGATATTTCAACTTTAAAGATGATATATAATTGTTAGGTTATATTGTATCTGCAATATGGAATTACTTCTTTGGGTGGCACATATACTAATATTAACAAATTAATTGTAGCTCAAAATAGAATTATAAAATGCATATTGAAAAAAAGAAAATATGAAAATGTTAAAAACTTTTATAAAGATGTTGATATTTTAACAGTTAGAAAATTATATATGCATTCAATTTTGAAACATTTGTGTAAAAATTGGTCAGAACAAAATATAAAATTTACAAATTATAACACAAGATGCAGTAACTCTATTAATCTCATTGAATTCTTACCTAAGAAAATTGTGACTAAAAAACATTATATTTATTTACCTTGCACCTAAATTTTTAATTTTTTGCCAAACAATATAAAAATGGGAAAAACTTTACATAGCTTTGCTTCAAGTCTTAGTAAATGGCTAATTAGATATTGATATTGAGAATTTTTTTGTAATAAATTTCATAATTTTTAATCATTAAATTTTTTGCGTCCAATTGTTCAAATTATTTTATTCTTTGATTACTTTAGAAATGCTTAAAACGTTTATTGACTATTGTTGCCAAAATTATAAATTAATTCCACATGCAGATTATAAATTAACTCTTGTGGATTTCTGTAAGATTCAATTGTAATATTTTTGCCCACTGGGCTGGACCAATGTAATCGCATGTATTATGTATTAAATAAATGTTATTATTATTATTATTAAAAATAGTGTATTGTAACGCTCCAAAGGTTTAAATACTTTTAAAGTTTTGGACCCTTTGTCTGATCCAATATTTATTCAAGCTCTGGATAGCTAAAGTCTTGTACCAGGCAATAATTAGCAAATTGCCAAAATAAAGTTCAATTAGGGTCCGAATACCAGCGAGGGTTACTTAGCGAGTAAGAAGTCAAAAATTAAATGATTGTCAAAATTCTAATTTATCAAAAATTAACTCACGTTGCTCAAGAGTAGCAAAGATTCAAAAAAGTTTCTATAACAAACAAGTTTATTTCCAAAATTATATTAAACATTCACCAACTTCAATGAAGACGATACTACATCTTTTCTATCTCACTACAAACTGACAACTACTGTCTCACAACTCTACTAACTCACAACTCTCAAAACTTTCACCTACTCTTCTAACTCTCAACTCTAACTGATGTGACTCTTCAAAAACTACTCTTACTACTGGCAACTCTTAACTTCTCAAAACTTCTATGACTCTAACTGCTGTGACTAACATGTCACGGTTTTAACAAACGTACAGGCTTGGGTACAGGCTTAGCAACACGTGGCTGTTGCACCAGTAAAGACATTTGCATAAAATGACAAGTGCGCAAGCTATGATGCAAGAGAGGGGGCGTATCCTTGTACATGTGCGCTTTAGCGGATGACAATCGAAAATTCAGAGTTGCGCATGCGCAACTCCTATACTCTTGGAAACAAGTGCTGCAATGCCAAAAATGAAATAAAAATCCCCAAAATGATAAATATAATGTAAATTAAGCAAAACTGGTTAAGGTAAAGTGAAAGTGAATGAGGGGGCATCACAGTATATGTTCGTGAGCTGATGTAGCATAGTCAGCAAATTTAGGGGTTGTTGTCGTTCCCCTTTTTTCTGGAGACTCTTTAAGCAGATTCATTAACACTTCTGCTTCTTTCATTGCATCCTGCAACCTATCTTTTACTTTTTTTAAGTCAGGAGTCATTGTGGCAGAATTGGCCATCTTACTAGCAGACATGTTTAGAGGTCTGCAAAAATTTTGAATTTTGGAAATTTTGAAACTTTTTTATCTTGAGCAGCACTGAAAGGTACTGCTATACAACAATATAATACTAAAGCTGTAGTAAGCTCAGAAATAAACTTGCTTATCAAAAAGTTTATCTATTGTGTGTCTGGACATTTCTAATCTAATACATACAATAAAGTTCTTAACTATCAGCAATAACGGCTGAAATTTCAGTACCTTTGACTAATACGCAAAAGTTAAGCTTCTTGCTCAGCAAAAATTTTAGCTTAAGCTGCCGTTAAATCTGTGAATACTACATTAGTTATAATGAATAATACATTAGTTATAATGAGCTCAAAAATTCGTTACTTTGACAATCACGTTAAATAATATACAATTTATACATATATATACAGTCCCTGTTTTCGGTGCACCACTTTCTTTACTGCTCTGTAATGCTCCAAATGTTATTAACTTTTCAAGTGAGACCTTTTGTGTGATCCAAATTTATTCAAAATTCTGGATAGCTTTGTCGGGTGCCAGGCAATAGTAACTTGCCAAACAAAGTTGAAATAAGGTTTGTTAGGTATTTCTCTAGTGTTACTTATCGAGTAAGAATTCAAAAAGGATTGTCAAGTTTAATTAAAGTTTGAATTTATTCAAAAATCAATTAATGTTGCTCAAGAGAAAAATAGCAAAAATTCAAAAGCTTTCTAATACAAAGTTTATTTCCAAAAAATTCAAAAACTCACCAAACGCAATGATGAATACAAAAGTTGGAGTACTAGCAACTCACATCTATCTAAATCTCTACTACATCTCTCTCTGCTACAATACTATATCTCACTAAATAATTACCAATTTTGAGTCGATTCAAATTTTTAGAGGAAAAATTGTCTTGAGCTGGATGGGATACGAACCCATGATCTCCTGATATGGGTTCGTATCCCACCTAGCTCAAGACAGTTTTTCCCTCTAAAAATTTGAATCAACTCAAAAGTGGTAATTACTTAATGTATACCAAAAAAAGTTGAGTTTTTTCAATATTTAATACTACATCTCCACTGACAATTCTCATTCTCTCCACTAACTATGACTATACTTCTGATTCTGTGACCTAATGTCACTTAGTTATAACATGCTGTGTACAAATCCAGCACATGTCTGTTGCACACTGGGAAAACATTTGAATAATCTGATGATCACATTAGCTATGATGCAAGTGAGGTTAGCATTAGTGGCTGACAATCAAAAGGTTGGAGTTGCGCATGCGCAATTCCTACGCCCAGAAACGAGAAGCGATGTCCAGAAAAATGAAATAATAATCCCCAAAATAATAAATATAACATAAATAAAGTAAAACTGGTTGTGGAAAGGCAAAAGTGAATGGATGTACCATCACAGGACCTGGTTAGAATTGGTGTGCAGTGACAAGATGCATAGGACAGATATGCTTGGAGAACTAAATTGCGCGATCTGGTTGGACCTCTGTAGCCCATGTCTGCTTGAGAATGATGATGATGATACGTTGAGAAAAGTCGGGCTTTTTTTCAACTGTGCAGAGTCTTATCAACAAGTCAAATTTTGATTTTTTTAAAAAAATAACTGATGAACTAAAATGCGTTATATACCAAACAAAACAATTTAATTTCGAATTTTATAAAAAATGAAAAATTTAAGCAAATTTTAAAGCATAGTAATTTTAATAAGAATTTTTTTACAGTATTAAGATTAAAAATATCAGACTATGCAATTAAGGCCTAATTTTTGAAAACCTAATGAATAAAAATAGTTAAATTACATATTAATTGAAAGTAAATTTCTTCCCAAATAATGTAATATTTGCATGAGCAGGATTTTTTATTTCTTTTTTTTAGTGTGGTATATTTTGAAACATTGGCCAGTGTTATGCAAGGTTATTTGGATTGCTTGCATTAATGGGATTTTCTGTTGGGTTTAGGAAATGGAGGAACATTTTCTTGACTGATTTTTTTTTGCCAAATATTACAAATTTTTTTGGTTGTTAAATTTTGATCTTTGGTAAGTGCTAAAAAATCAGTCTACCAAAGCAAAAAGAAAATAATCTATTATCATCAGAGTGGCACAGCCAAGATGCTGAGGGGAGATGGGATGCTTTGAAAATCATTCAGTATGAACATTAAAAACTTGTAATTTAAAGAGAAAAAAAAATCGAAATTTTGCTAAAGAGAGGGGGGAGTAAAATGTCTTAGTGAGCTTAGTGGGGAGGGAATAAAAACTCTTGCAGAAATTGCCCTCTCACATGAGGACTGATACTTGGACTGTTGCTTTCATATTCAAGACCTTGATCATTTTCAGGAATTTCAGGAAATGATACAAGATGAAAGTTTTTTTTTTACTGAAAAACGAAGAAATAATTGGAAAAAAATAATATATAATGTAATGTGATGCTAAATAAACTATGTACAAGCCGGCCATCTGATGTAGCATAACTCTGAAAAATCGATAATTGTTGATCATCGATTGATAATTTACAGAAATGAAAACCAAGGTTTAATTTAAAAAAGGGAAATAAAATACTAACTTTACACAGAAAGTTTATAATCCAATTTTTTGGGAGAGAGTATTTGACTTAAATCATCAATATAAGCAACTTGCCATGTCAAGGAATTCGTTTTTGCTTCCACATTCAATACCTCATTCCTTTTCAGGAAATGATACAAGATCAAATTTTTTTTACAAGAGAAGAAATAATAGAAGAAATATTAACATATAATTTAATGTGATGTTAAATAATATTCCCAAAAACTTGTAAAGCCAGCCAACTTTTAGAGTTATGCAACAGATGTAGCATAACTCTAAAAGATCAATAGCTCAGCCGACAGGGAAAAATCGATAATTTATGGAAATAAAATAAATCTACAGAAGTGATAATGAAGATTAATACTGACTAGAAACATGGTGCCATTATTCTATATCCCAGAAGAACTATTTCTGTAAACATCCACTATAGAGCCATTTTACTGCACATGTGAGCAAAAACTTGATCACTGTACTCAGCTTCATCTGCTACTGTGACATACTTTGCAACAACTCCAACTTGACTTGATGGCTTCATTTCTAAGAAGTCTCATGTTACTTACAGTTTCAATTTGAAGAATGGGAAAGATGCGTAGAATATTGGGATAAATGATATTAATGATAAAAATAATTCTTGGAATACTGAAATTGGTTTATGGCAGAAAAGAGTGTAAAACGGGAAAAAAATAGTAGTACGTTGTAATTACTTCCAAAATCTGCTGTTTTTAAAAATAGGATTTTTTTGTTAATTTTTAGGAGAATTTCGAAATTTTAAGGAAAATTTGTTAATGATAGTTCGAATCAAACTTGTGAGCTTAAATCAGAAGGTTGACTTAGCAAAGAGGAAGGTGGACAAGCAAATCGGCAATACCATTTAGCACTTCTGAGAAATGGCAATCAGATTGCTTTAACAAATTATAGTTTAATAAAATATGCATCAGATGCAAAAAGAAAATATTTTTCAAACTTCAATTGTGTATTTTTAAAAGATATGTCCAAGAAAATTTTCAAACAGCAATTTAAAAAAAAAATCAAGTTTCATATGTTGTACAAAAGACATCTATTGATGTCTCTGACCTCTCATTTCAGATTCTGTAAACGTCTGTGTTCGATGGTGACCTGGGAAGAGTTAATAAATAAAACAATTATTTACAAGAAGTAAATAATACTTGAATAATTCACTTAAGCCACCATCCTAATTATACTACCACTTTAATTCACCAGCCATATTCTTGGCAAACCAATATATAACCATTTCTTAGTAATAAATTATAAGTTAATTCTTACCAAATAAGTATTTTAAAATTCCATAAAGTTAATGTTAACTAGGAATAGTGACATCAATTCGCCTGTGAAGACACTAAAACTTGAGCATTCTACTCAAATAGGTTGCTGCTATATGTAACACTTGAATAAAAACTAATATGTCAGCTACAGCATTCAAGCCAAAAACCATGCATGCAAACATAAATCAACTTTTTCTTCTAATAATTTTTATTCTAACCATCACTTTTTTATCTTTGCAGATATGATGTATTCTTCAGAGCACATAAAGCACCTTGTGATATAATGCATACATTTTTTATGAGCAATTGTAGGTTATTGTGTGCTTTCACTGCCCCCTCATATCTCTGCAAAATTCCCTGCCTTGTCCATGGTCAGTAGGAGTCACCAATGGGCTTGAAAAGGCCTCCTTATGTCAGATGAGATGTAAAGCCATGGCCCTTATGTGTGGGAGAGCCATACCTTGTGCACGTTAAATAACATGCTGGTTGGCCTTGATGGGAAGCTAACATCTGTCTCCTAACAGCTGTTCCAGTGGGCCTTCAGGGTCCTTGTGACTGGGCCATTTAGCCCATTGTGTGCAAAAAACACTGCTCAGAGATAAAATAACCCAACCCAATTACTGTCTCCTCCTTAGATTTTGTTCATTCTGAATAGTTCTGGAATCTGGAGGTTTTTTATTTCTTCCATGAAAGGGAATCAAGTGGTGCACATGAACCATCTTACACTTTTTAGTCATGCATCATCAAATGCTGTACAAAATGCTATTAATCTTTGTAATTATAAAATATGGAATAAATGTTTATCTGTATATTGGGTAATTGCCTCGAATACAAGAGGTGGCAACACAAAATAGCAACTCAGACACAACTCTGAGATCAGAAACATCAAATAGTAAACATGTATAAATAGAAAATGACATTTAAACAAACTCATTCTAACATTTCATCCAATACAAATTGTCTTAACTTCAAACAAAAACTAGAAGAACACATGTTGCCTCTGGTGCATTGAGAATCTTGTTTTCAAAGAGAATGAAGTTTTCATTTACCTACTCTTTCACTCCTTAAAAGTTTTATTTTGAGCTAGCGACTGATGGGGAAAAATGCAAATAATATTTTTTTTAGTAATTATACAACATAAAAGTATTTGTCTTTTAATTCTTAAATTTTGAAAGTTGCATTTTCCACTCTCTCAGAGAAGTGGGTAAATCATTCATTCACATCTCTCAGAAAAGTGGGAAAATTATTGCTGTCATTGTAATAACTCTTAAAAAATTACCACTAAAAATTCATTGACAGTTCTGCCATTTCCATATTTAGTGATATGTAAAGATATTGTTATGGCAGATGAACATGCTACAATGAATTTATCATAAACATGTCATGAATGCTCACATATGCTTCAGCATGAGAGTTACATCACAAATGATTTCAAACAAAGAAAACTAACTGAAAAATAAGGAATAAAGTTTTGTTATGAAGCGCAATTGGAGTGCAAAAGGAAATGCAGTTAGTGTTAGTTTTACACGATAAGATATTCCAAAGAAGAGATGTTTTATGTGGTGAGTGTGGTGGAAGTTAAAAGAGTTGATTAGGGTAGAATTTTGTTAGTAAAACTAGTATGAAAAGACAAAGTATTGTTTACACTGAAGTGAAGGTTATACAAGAGACATGGCAATCAAAATGAAGAAGTAATATGTTAGTCGAGTAGACAGAGCTGGCCTTAACTTTTCTGTAAGGAAAGTTCATCACTTGGTGTATAATTACATTTAGTTGTTTGTAAGATTTGTTAAGGTTATTCTCGATAGATTGTAGATTTGTTCATATATATGATAAACACTGGTTGAATTTAGTTTGTATAAATGATTCCATCCATACTTTTGCAATAAATTACATTGTTTTAGAATTATCATTGTTGTACACTATTTATTTGAACTCACACTCAATTTTATCCATTTAATTCACAATGTAATGCTACAAAGAAATGAAATATTTTTAAAGTTCGGACCCTTTGTCTGATCCAATAGCTGAGTCGGACACCAGGCAATAATTGACAAATTGCCAAAAATAAAGTTTAATTAGGGTGGCTGCTGGCTGGCCCATGGCTGCTTGATGATGATGATGATGATGAGTAGTGTTATAAAAGGTGACAAAAATTAAAGTAGAGGTACACAGTGAGTAATTAAAATTAAATATATTTAATTCTCTATAACACTGTTAAATGTTTTTAAGCACTTCAACAGATGAACTATGTATCAAGTATCAACAGTTATCAAGGAGAGATTTACATACCATACTGTAGAGGATGGGTAGTAAACATGTAGAAACCACATTTCTTCATGTACGTCAAATCTGCCCACTACTATACGCCCAATATATTGGTGATATATTAATCATCTGGCAACACCCCATAGAAGAATTAAAGAAATTACTATGTGAATTTAACGCAGTCCTCCCAACCATAAATTTACACATGACGAACAAAACGGACACCTACCTTTCTTAGACATCAACTTACACCATACCTCCACTAAACTATACACATCTGTATACAGGAAACCTACATTCATATCTAACATAATAACTAGCACCTCCACACACCCAAACAACAACAAATTATCAACCTTCTACTCACACTTTACCAGAGCCTATAAATACTGCAATACGCAAGAAGCACTCAACAACGAAATAGAATACATTTTTGAACTTGCTGAACAGGGTGGATATATCTCGCACACCATCAAACAAATCAAATACAAACAATCCCAAAAAACCCCAAAACACCAGTAGATAAAGAAATGCAAAAATACACAATAGCCCTACCATACATCAATAATAATTTCACATACTCTGTTAAAAATAACCTAAAACCTTTCCATTATAAAGTCCCAATTAAAATGTCACACACTATATCCAAACTCATTCGAAACGATAGCGACAATATACCCAGCTCTGGAGGAGTTTACTACATTCAACTCAAAGACCCCACAGGTAAAATTTTCCCCAAAGACAAACACATAGGTAAAATCTCACACTCATTTAATGCCTGACCTAAAGATCATAAATTCGACACCTTAAATAAACTACAAAAAACCACACTCTATCAAGCAATCACCGAAACAATCTGCACACTGATTTTCACTCTGCTAAATTTATAGCATCCCCACCTACCAATTTCCAACTAGCCATCACAGAAAATATCCTCATTAACTTAAAACTGACCGAACTCTGCAACACAGACATTGTCCCCCCTCCCCCAGCATGGCGTCTGATCTTTAGAGAATATAACATACACCTCAGAAATTCCAATCTCCCTAAACACTCTCCTCTCTCATTACCAATCTCCATCTGCCACCTGCACTAATGCACACCCACCAAACCCTTTAGAACACTTCCATAATGCCAACTAAAATCGACAATTAATGCACCCCCCCCCCCCACACACACACACACAACTCCCAGTAACAATACTGATTTGAATACCATTATTCAAACCCTCAATAACATAATTATCTTAACTCCAAAATTCAATTTATGAAATTTATTAATTCACTAAAAGTACCCCACTCATTATATTTATGAACTACTAGCCACAAATAGTGAAGCTTCCCTCAACACTCGCTGATCTTGATGATTTCCCATAATCCCACACCTTCTCCCAACCTCTGTAACATGCAGATCACATTATGGTTACCCGCACATCCGCCGACCCTCTGAGCTGAGCCACTGACATGTCAATTTATGGCACCCCACCCCTCCCCTGCGCTCAACAACCAACTGCCTCTCCTGCATTAACTTAAGCTCCTCACTTCCCACCTGATGAAGCACCGAAAGGAAGGATATGAAATGTGCGTTGTGGATCTAAAACTTTTTTAAGCACTCTATGCTATCAAAGGTATAAATAATTATTTCCTTCGCCAAGGCGGGTAGCCCATTGGCAGCTTCTTATAATCTCCACTGAGACGTCACTTGCTGGCAAGAATGTTGATTATTAAATTTGTCACTGAAAGTATCCCAGAAGTTTTCTGTTACTACCCATCCTAAATTGTTGATACTTGATAGCATAGTCCATGTGTTGAAGTGCTTAAAAACATTTAACAGTGTCATAAAATTAAATATATTTAATTCTCTGTACAAGGTGATTTGGATTGCTTGCATTAATGGGATTTTTTGCCCTATTTTTGAAATGGAAAAACACTTTCTTGGCTGCTGTTTTTTTATTTAACTAAACATTATGGATTTTTTAGATGTAGTTTGATGATCTTGGTTGAGTGCAGAAAAGTTTGTGTACCAAGGGTAAAAAACAAATGTCTATATCGTTAGAGCGCCCAGCCAATATATTGAGAGTGGTAGTGGGGGGTGTAAAATCTTTTAAAATTATTGAATATAAACCTAAAAACTCATAATTTAATATTTTTAAGGTGAAACTCTGCCCCCCCCCCCAGGAGAGAAGGGGGTAAAACATCCTCAGTGAGTGTAGGGGGGCACCCCCCCCCCTATACTCACTGATGCCGAAATTGCCCTCTCACAGAAGAGCTAATATCCGTGTCAAGGAATTTCTTTTTGCTTCCATATCCAAGACCTCAATCATTTTCAGGAAACTATACAAGATCAAAGTTTTTTGCACTGAAAAATGAAGAAATAATAAAATAAAAATTAATATACAGTATAACCTAAAGCATTGTTAAATAAACTTATATACTTTATGCAGGGAGTTTATAATCCAATTTTTTTGGGAGGAAGTATTTGACTTTAATCATCCATGTAAACAAACAACTTGCCATGTCAAGGAATTTTTTGGTTTCCATGTCTGATACCTCATTCATTTTCAGGAAACGATACAAGATCAAAGTTTTTTTACAAGAATAGAAAGAAAAATAAAAGAAATATTAACATATAAACTAATGCGGTGTTAAATAATATTCTTAACTTGTAAAGCCAGCCATCCGATGTAGCATAACTCCAAAAGATCGATAGATCAGCCAACAGAAAAAAAAATCAATAATTTTCCAAAGGAAATCTACAGTACTGTGTTAGATTGCATTTGTACTGATCTGCTTCAAAAAACTTATTTTTGGCTTCATCGTACTTTTCACAATTTAGCGAGACTTGGGAAACAGTCTCTTTAACTTGACAGATGTTACACAGATCAGACTGAATTTTCTTGATTTTGAAAAGGTAGTTATTTAGTGCAGCAGTACCTATATACAACCTTATGATTTTACTATTTTCTTGTCTACTGAAATTAAATTGCTTAAAAGATTAAATATTTCATCAAGATAATTTCTAATACACCTATCCTTCGATTTACACGGACTCAGTTCACACAATTTTGGCTTTGCACGGTCAAAAAATGCAACCAGTTTCGATTTACACGGTACTGACCGAGACGTACGTAGAAAGGAAATCTCAATCAGTACCGTGTAAATCGAAACTGGTTGCATTTTTTGACCGTGCAAAGCCAAAATTGTGTGATCTGAGTACCGTGTAAATTGAGGGATAGGTGTATTACTATTAATTGGAGCAAGAAATTTGAAATATGTATTAAGTTCTTGAATTTCTTTTTCTTTATTTTTCCTTTTAAGACATGAGAAATGTAGGTAAAATTATAGATACTTGTAAATTAATAGCATCCTTAGCTCTTTTGTCCACATTCTCATTGCCTGCCACTCCACAGTGGCTAGGCAACCATTGAAAAACAATATGATTACCTTTTATAACAGATTTAGTGTATGATTTAGAACTATCTAGTATGATCTTATAATAATTATTATTATAAATATCATTTTGTAAGGTGGTGGCTGAGTGGTTAGCGTGCTTGGCTACTGATCTAAGGGACCTGGGATCGAGCCCTGGGTAAGGCATGGATGTAAGTGTCGTTTTTCTGCTGAGGTCATGCCATCCTCTCAAACCTTCTACTCTGGCATATAAACTGACAGGCTCCTGTCAGACCTCTGTGGCAAGCAGCTGCTTGAGGAGGTATTTATTTATTTATTATTATTTTTTATTTATTTATTTTAAGGTCAACAAGGCTACTTTGCAATCTATTAACAACAACACATTTTTATTGAGTAAATTTATTTCAACCCATGTAATTGCCATATATATGGCAAACAATTCAGCCTGCAAAATAGTAGCATCTGCTGAAATTTTTAATTGTTAAAAAACATTTTTGGCTGGTATGTCAAAAGCAGCTGTATCAATATTTTCACTGGGGAATTAAGCCCCATCAGTAAATATCTGTAAAAAATTGTCATATTCATTATCAAATGAAGGAATCAGTTATAATCATTAAGACTTTTTGATCCATATCACTTTTATTTATTATATATTGTTGTTAATAAACCAAATTGGCAAAATAAAGTATTTGTTTTGATGCTACAATATAGGGATTTCCTCTGTCCCCAGCATGTCTCCAGACATTTATGACTGTCACTAGATCTCAAACAGAAGTGTAATTCATCACTAAAGATGACACAATACCTGTCTTGTCTCCAAGCAGCTCTCTCCCTGTGTCACAGCAGATGAGATGGTATTAATGGTAGATGAGCCAATGGACAGTGTGAATGCAGCCCTAGTTCTTCCATTCGTCTTCTAATCATGCTTTCCAGCACAGTTGCAGACAGGGATGGCATTCTATGCCGAAATGGCTTGTGACAGGTATTCCCTATCACTAAAATTCCTTGCCCTGCCCACAGTCAGTAAGGGACACCGATGGACTTGGAAAGGCCGCTGTCTGTTGGATGGGACATTGGATAAGCCATGACTCCGTGTGCAGGATGGCCTTGATAGGAGGCTACCATCTGTCCCCCAACAACTGTTTCAGTGGGTGCACTCCCCCAACTTTCTCAGCCTTCGGAGTCCATGTGACCTGGCCATTTAGCCCATGGTGTGCAAAAAAGTGCTGCTCAGGGGTCAAACAACCCAACCCAAATCCCCTATCACTAGATGGTGGATCCATCAATCTTCCCATTTAGATGTTTTTCTGATACCATGAGCATGATGATGTGTCTGGATACCTCTGTTGCCAATTGCATCCAACCATTCAGGGTTTTCAGCTTCTGACAACCCATTGATCTGACTCTTTTCAAACTCTCTCAACTGTGCATATGTTGCCTGATGAATGTTTAAAAGCATTGCAGTCTTCTCAATTCATTCACTCACCATTTTGTTTGCTTACTGATGTTTACTCCCATTTTTATAGCCCTGTCAGATTCCTACATCAGTGCTCTACTGAATACATTGTTGGGCATTCTACAATTCCAATTGGCTTGATATGCAAATTGTTTACCCCAAATTGTAGCACATGCAAATTGTTGTTACCCATATATGTTGTAATTCTGCATGTAAATTATCAGGTCAATCCATCCATTCTAGATGGAGCAATTTTAGTGATGAGCAATGTATATGGGAAAAAAATAACCCATGTTTTTCAATTCTTGAAGATACTGTTGGGGCAAACATTTCTCAGGAAACAAAGTATTCATTACTAATTAATTACTAGAAATAAATTCTGTATGTAGTAAAATAAAACTTTAAATTATCACACATAACTGTTGTATAATACTATAATACCACATAGATTAAAAATCCATTGTTTTAGTATACCTGTTAATGAGAATACAATATTCCTCCAGGATTCCGTAGATTTGTTTTTGGGAAATTACCAAGTAGATGAAAATGAAGGTGTTACCAAAGTTTGTCCATTAATGGAAAAGAAGGATTTGAAATTCTTAGCTGTAAGTACAAACTTTTATTAATATTGTTTAATATTGCTTTAAATAGTTATAATACTGTATTGATGTAAAATAAACCTGGCCATAAAATAATTCTCCATTTCCTTGAGAATATACATTAAGTCTCCATTTCATCCACAATTCTCTCTATTTTTGTAATAAATAAATATTTAACAAAAAGTATGATACATGATTCTTTGTGATATATTATAAAAAAAAAGATCCAATAAGAGTTTTTATTGTGGCCTCCATCAGAACTTTGTATTGGACTACTGGATGTAGTTTATAACAACTAAACTGAGCAGAACTTCAGATACATTTTTCTTGTTACTAAAGGTTTCAAACACAACAATGGGGATATTAATTATGATGCACCTTTTAACCAAGGTGAATGAAGGAAGGATGGTGCCATTCTGTGAGGAAGCGTTTCTTGACAGTCATTCAGGCATTTTGATGGGGAAACATACAGTAAGATAGATTTCTGATGGCAGAAAAAGTGTAAAATTACAACTTCAGTTTTTTTTAAGTGCTTGAGGTCTATCCTAGTTATCAGGGAAATATTTATTGTTATAGATACACACTCAGCAGCCACTGTATCAGGTACAGTTCCGTGTTATATCAATAGTAACTGAAATACAGAACTTGGAAACATCTTAAACAGTCATTTTTTTTAAAAAAAAAGAGTGACTGAAGATAATTTAAAGATCAGAAATCTATTTCAACCTAAATAAAACTAATAAATAAACCTAAATAAAACAACTCTAAATAGAGAATGAATCTTTAACAGTATTCATTCTCTGTTTAGAGTTAAGGAAATTGACTATTTAACAGCAATAATTCCAATTTAAGTAATTGCTCTCAAAAGTTAATAACACATGTAAATAAAAAATAATAATAAATAAAAATGAAGAAAGAACTTCTATGGTAATTTAAATCGAACAACTATAGAATTTCTGTTAGATGAGCTGCTAAATTTTTATGATCTTGCTCATAAAATTAAATTCGATCAAATTAAAACACCAATGTTTATTTCAATTTATCTTTTTACCAACTATGTTAATAATCATAATAAAAATATAATTTTTGTTGCCGTAAGTAATGGTTCAGATTTTATCCCTTCCAAAAAATATTTAATGTGACATGGCATAAATACAATTTTCAATTTACTAAGAAAATATTTCTTGCAGTTATTCAACAAAAAGTCTGCTTTTTTTCCCTTCTTTTGATTAATTCTGAAAATGTGCCATATCAATTTTTATTTACATTTATTCCACTGCTTCTGCTTTGATCATGGTGGATCCATCATCAACCTTTTTGCAAATCAGAAAATTTCCCCTCGTCTTTATTTAGTTCTTAATAACAATTTGAAACTGCTGCTGTAAATTTCTAATGCTTAGACTGCAAATTCATAAGCTTTTATTCCCATGAATCAGTACAGTATAAGCTGAAAATAATTACTATTAAACTCAACTCATTAAGTATCCACTAATAATTTCCACTCTGTAAATTGATTCAAATATTTAGAGGAAAAATTGTCTTGAGCCAGGTGGGATACAAACCCACGACCTCCTGATAACATGTCAGGTGCTCTGGACCACTGAGTTACTGGTCGCCGATCAAGATCTCCTCTAACTGATGTTATGAATATTCTCAACCTACTTTCCTGATATGTAGGGAGTGTTCAGGCAATCCCACCTCAAGTGGCTTTTTAATGCCTTTCCTTAGATGGAATGCATGTCTTATGAGTATGCAATCTACAAATAATTATTATTAAACTCAACTCATTAAGTATCCACTAATAATTTCCACTCTGTAAATTGATTCAAATATTACCTGACGTGTGTGTACCTGATCATATTACATGACAGAGCACCTGACATGTTATCAGGAGGTCGTGGGTTTGTATCCCACTTGGCTCAAGACAATTTTTCCTCTAAATATATGAATCAATTTACAGAGTGGAAATTAATAATGTATACGCTAAGGTATTTAAATTATCAATTACCTTGTAATGCTCCAAAGATTTTTTCCCCTAACTTTTGACCTTTTTTGTCTGATCCAAAATAGATTCAAAATTCTGGATAGTTTTGTCAGGCGACAGGCAATTTTAACTTGCCAAATAAAGTTCAAATAGGGTTCTTTAGGTAATTCTCTAATTGTCGAGTAAGAATTCAAAAAGGATTGTCAAGTTTAATTAAAGTTTAAACCTAATAAAAAAATCAATTTATGTTGCTCAAGAGAAAAATAGCAAAAATTCAAAAGTTTCTAAGACAAAGTTTATTTCCAAAAAATTCAAAGACAAGTTTATTTCCAAAAGATATCACCCTCAGTGAAAGAATACAAAAGTTGGAGTACTAACAACTCACATCTACCTAAATCTCTACTGACAACTCCTTCTATCTACACATACTTCTCACAATACTTCTGACTTTCTACTAACTCTGACTACATTGACTCTGTGACCTAATGTCACTTAGTTATAACGTGCTGCATACAAATCCAGTATGTCTGTTGCACGTCAGGAAAACATTTGCATAATCTGACAATCACGCTAGCTATGACACAAGAGGGATCTTGTCCTACATGCGTGCATTAATGGCTGGCAATTAAAAAAAATCAATCTAAAGGTCGGAGTTGTGCATCACAACTCCTAGAGCTCGGAAATGGGATTTGCAATCAGTCCAAAAAGTAAAATAATAATTCCCAAAATGATAAATATAACGCAAATAAAGTAAAACTGGTTAAGGAAAAGTAAAAGTGAATGTGTGGACCACCACAACCTCTGATACTGGTGCTTTTCTGATGTGCTTTGCAGAACGATTGGTTTCTTTTTCAACAATCATTTCATTGTTTCCCCTGATAACAATCATCTGGTGGGAGTAGAAGCTGTCACAGTAATAAGAGTGAATTTTTTATGTGACAAGTTTTTTTTTTATCTGGAATGGCATTATCATTTAGTTTACATTTCATAGGTTGTCCTAAGAGTTCACTTCATAAATCTTACAGGCAATTTATCTTAACAGGCATCTGAAAAATGTTTACCACATATCAGCATGTGCGCATCAAATTTATCTTCATGCCGACACTGCAGCACCCACTTCATACTGATTTTTGCTTCTAAATTTGAATGTATATGAAACATTGTTTTTCTTATTCTTCAAAGATAATTTGCTATTGCACCATTCGGCATGATAAAAAGAAGCAAGAATTACCTGAAAGACTTCACAGAGAGAGAAATTCACCAAGTGAAGAGCAAAGAAAGACATGAAAGAACAGATGATTGTATATTAGCTGAGCTCTCCCCATTGTGAAGTCATGGGGCACGCCCTCTGTGACTCTTGAATGACCGTGGTAAAACATAACCTTGTAGTGCCACCCTATATAACTTATATTCACCTTTCAACCCTTCCATTGTCCAGCCTGAAAAACTGGAATGTAGCCATTGAACAGCTTATTTTTTCATTATAATCAGTGGGAGAAAAAAATTTAGAAATTTTTATCCAATGATTAATAAATGAATAATTCAGCAAATAATTCTGCATTTTATAAAAATAAAATATTTAACAAAAAACGACAAGTTTAATTTAAAATGCCTATTTTAGTAATGTAGTAAAAAAAATATCTAGCATTTCAAGTAAAACTTTATTTAAAAAAATCAAACTAAGAGACCAAAATAACTTATAATAAATATGAATAGAAAGGAAATTATGTTTGACTAAGAGGAAACTAAATTTCAGCTTGAAACAACGAAATTACTCTATTTTTGTAATTTGTTTTCTTGGTACTATGTAGTAAGGTCCAAAAGTTTCTGGCTCGAACATGTTAGAACAAAAATTGACAGGTCTAACTCCATCAACCCCCACCTTATGTTTTGTTGCACTGCAGTTAAAATTTTGCAGCTCTCCTGTATAGTGGAATGTCAGATGGCATCATTCAATCGTACTCAAGCTCTAGCATCAGTAGCACTCCAGCTAGCATCGCAGATAGAAGTGCTGTTGACCAATATTTTAAAATGTTAAACTTGAGTATTATGCAGTCATTAAATTTTTGACGAAAGAAGGCAAAAACCCAGCATGAAACTAAATGATGTTTAGATGCTGTGTACGGTGAATCTTCCCTGTCATATTCGATGGTTAAAGAATGGACTTAAACAGTTTCGCTTAGGAAGAGATTCAATTGAAGATGAACCTCGTCAAGGCAGTTCTGCAGAAACACTCACTCCAGAAACAATTGGACTGGTGCAAGAAGAGGTATTAAAGGATAGGTGACTGAAAACTTAAGAATTATCAGCAAGGTGTGGAGTTTCAAAAACCACGGTGCTTCCAATTTTACATGACCATCTTGGCATGAACAAAGTAAGTGCAAGATGGGTCACAAAACTTTTGAGTGTTGTCCAAACACAATGACATGTGGAATGCTGTACTGAATTTTTAGCACTCTGTGAGGGGCAAGATAAAGAACTGATTGATTTAATTGTCACAGGAGATGAAACTATGGTTCTGTACCATGATCCCCTGTTTAAATGGGAATCTATGGAGTTGTGGCATCCTGGATCCCCTGGCCAAAAAAAGCAAAAGTGATACAATCCCAAAAAAAAGACCATGGCCACCATCTTTTGGGATTCTCAGGTGATTCTGCTAGTCGACTTTAAGGAATGAAATACTCAGTTACTGGTGAATATTATGCATCATTAATGTACAAATTGAAGGATATCATTAAAGAGAAATGCTGAGGAAAGCTGTCCCAGGGAGTGAGGTTATTGCACAACAATGCCCAGTGCACACTTCAGTTGCTGCGAAGGCTGCTATTCAGCAATGTGGTTTCCAGGAATTAAATCACCCACCGTACAACCCCAATTTAGCCTCTAGTGACTATTTTTTGTTTTCAAAATTGAAGTCGGCTCTGCATGGGGAAAAATTTACAAGTGATGAAGAAGTCATTTCTGCAGTTTTAGACCATTTTAAGGACAAAAATTCAGATTATTTTTTCAGTAGTATAGAAAAGTTAATTAGCTGTTCTAAAAAATGTATTGAAATAAAAATTATTGTTTGATTCTATTACCTATTTAATACACTTGGGCCAGAAACTTTTGGACCTTACTACGTATTTATGTTTATTCTAGTCTGGGCTTTTCACCAACTGTGCTGAGTCAAATAAACAAGTCAACATAAGATTTTTTTTCCAAAAGTAACCAATGAACATAAATAGCTATAATAAATAAAATAATAGGCCATATTCAAAATTCTGCAGAATTTATTACAAGTTTTATGAAAATTAAAAATTTGAACAAATTTGCAAACATATTAATTTTAACTTTTAACATGTCACAGCTGGGTATACTGTTTTCACTTTTCCAATTCTGGAGGGTGCAGAGTTAGTCTACTGTTTTGTAGTGCAAGATCGTAAATTAATTTTGTTTAGAGAAAGTGACATTTCTTTCTAATTTTTTATATGAATTTCAAATGTATTTAAAACTTTAATATAATTTGTTACATGTTGATTCTTCTTGAAAAAAATCATCTGCTTGAATAAATATCCATAACTCATTACAATTGTTGAATCAGGGTTGGGGACTCACTGGAACAGCTGTTGGGAGACAGCTGTTGCAGTGTCTCCAAACTGTTCTGTCTCCCATCAAGGTTATCCAGCATGTTCTTTAGCATGCACAGGGTATGGCTCTCCCATACATGGGGCTACAGGTTAACGTCCGATCCAACAGATGGCGGACGTTCCAACTGATCCAAGCCCAAGGTGTCCCTACTGATCTTGGGCAGGGAGTTTTATGGAGATAAATGTCAATAATGTCCCAGCTGGGACTTGAACCTGGGAACTGCAGATTACGAGCCTGACATGCTACTGACTGAGCCACCTCTGCCCCTGTTGAATCAGGCGCCATTAAAATCACTTCTTTAGTATGTTGACCTTCCCTTCTGTTTACTTCTTTATTCAGTTGTTCTAAAATTAGAATTTATGTGGGAGTTATTGGATGCCATTCTTTTTTTTTTTGTTTTATTTTATCGATCCTTAATCATTTTAACAGGAAATTTACATTTATTAAAACTCAAATTCGAAGTCACTGTGAAGGCATATATCAGCTTACTTGCTTTAAATTACAGCCTTTTGCATTTAGAATTAACTTGTTATTTATTGATTTCTTTTCCTAGTATTTCATTAAATATATAATGTTTTTTATGGAAATGTAACTTAGGAATCGTAACTGTCTAAAATAAACCACCAAAAATAAAGTTTTTGTTCTGGAATCAAAGATCTGATAGGGATTCATTCTGATAGAGATGAGTTTTTTTTTTTTTTTTTTCCTGATTATTCAGGATCAGAAGATTTGAGCAAAGATTATATAAACCCTACTCTATTAGGATGCTGGAAAAGGCTTTCTAAAGAAGGATATTCAGTTTTTCCATTACATCATAAGTTCATAGCCCAAACTGGCCCTAACGTTAGGGAAGCTAAAATTCCCATAGATTTTTTCAGAATATTTTTAAATGATGGAACGTTTAAAGAAATTGTAGAGGAAATTAATATTTATGGTCAGGGTTTGCTTCAGCAGCATGAAATAGATTCTGAAAATCCCTTGGCAAGAATAACTGGATTCAGTAAAAAACTCACAACAGCTGCTGAAAGGAAAAGTTTTTCAGATCTGGTACTTAATATGGGCCTTGTTAGAAGGCAGTGTGTAGCAGAATACTGGTTGACTGATCTTTTCATACACTCCATTCTTTCCAAGTATCGTGTCACACAATATATTTGTGTATTACTCCAATCTCAGTGACAACAGCATTGGAAGGTAAGGTGAAAGAGAGGGGAACCTGGCTATAATCCTTTAGCTAAACTTGTAAATTTTCCTTTCTGATGTTGCACAATGCTTCAAAACAGCCTGTATTCCAAACAGAGAAATATGTATTGATGAAGCAATAATTGACTTCAAAGGTAGAATTTTTTTTTTTAGAGTGTACAGTCCACATAAGGTGGAAAAGTTCTTCAATGGTCTAGTGGTTAAGACACTCAGCATGCATCTGAAAGACCTGGATTCGAATCTAAGTCAGGACAACCAATTTTTTTCAACTCATTATTTCAACTGTTCGTAATCTACAGAACTTTTCCTGTGATAATTTATTACTGAAAAATATGTTTTGTGTGATACCAAAACAGCATATGCCTGGAATGTTATTGAGTTCATTGTTCAGCAGCATTGGACATGTGTACGCCATTGTTCTTAAATTGATGGACAGTTTACTCAACCAGGGTTTCCATGTATATGTGGATCACTGGTATTCTTCTCCAGCCTTATACCAGGCATCATATGCAATGAAAACTCATGTAATGGGTACTGTAATGCCAAACAGAAATGGTTTGCCTAAAAGCCAAGATAAAAAAGAGCTTGAAGAAGAAGACAATTTTATTTAGAAAATGCCTCCTTTTGATTTCAGAATGGCATGACAAGAGTGATGCTTCAATACTCAACTCCTTTTACAATGCTGAAATGACAGATGTAATGTGAAAGCATAGAAATAGAAGTGAGACCATTTCAAAACCGATATGTGTTGTCAAATACAATAGTGAAATAGGAGGTGTTGATCATTCAATCGATATTCACAATATTATCCATTAAAGTGCAAGAGCTTTAAATGATGGAAAAAAGTATTTTTCTACCTTGTAACTCTAGCTGTTTCTAATACCTATCTACACTAAAGTGCCATTGAAATAGGGATGGGAGACATTATCCAAATTCAGTACTGCAAGTCCTGAATTGGTGCGCATGCGTGTCTGAAAGCATTGTGAGAAGCGTAATGGGAAAGGCATATGATTTAGATGCATTTGACAGAGGGCAGATCGTAGGTGCCTGATGGATGTGACACTCAATCTCCGAAATTGTCAACGAACTTGGAATTTTCTCGTACGATAGTTTGAAGAGTGTTCTGGAAATATGAAAATTCTGGCAAAAAAAAGCACCTGGACAAACAGCAAAGGACAACCAGACTTGAATGATCATGGGCTTCGCCATCTGCCACACATTTGTATAGACTGATAGGGACCATCTGAAATCACCTCCCATCTGACCGTGGGTTCCAGCCAGGAAGTCAGTGCATGGACCGTGCAATGCTCATTTTATCATCTCGGCTTTGGGAGCTGCCGACCTAAGAGAGTCCCACTTCTAATGGCACGACACCGGGCTCTACGCCTAGCCTGGGCTAAAGAACATCGAAACTGGACCATCGAAAATTGGCAACGGATAGCCTGGAGTGATGAATCTCGATTTAAACTTCATCATGCCAATGGGAGACTGAGGGTATGGCGCCAACCTCATGAAGCCATGGATCCTGCATGTCAAGTCAGAACAGTACAAGCTGGTGGTGGCTCAGTGATGGCCTGGGGTGTCTTCAGTTGGACATCTGTGGGACTTTGGTATGTGTGCCGATGACTCTGAACATAGAACCGGTACAAAGAACTCATGGCTGACCATTTACATCCATTTATGGCCATCATGTATCCCAATGGAGATGGCATCTACCAGCAAGACAACTGTTCATCTCACAGATCCAGGTTGGCTACTGCATAGTTTCAGAAGCATTCTGCTGACTTTGAAATAATGAATTGGCCATCTAGAAGCCCAGATTTAAATCCCATCAAAAATCTTTGTAATACCATTGAGAAGAGTGTTCGGGCCCATGTCCCATTAGCGATTACCTTGAGAGAATTGGGGGATAGCTGGGTCTGGAGGATTCATGGGTCGCCATACCTGTGGAACATTTACGCAAGCTTGTGGAGTCTTTACCTTGTCGTGTGGTGGCTGTTATTATGGCCAGAGGGGGTCGAACACATTACTAGGTTGCTATATGTAATTCATTGGCACTTCAGTGTATTACATAAGCAGCAAAACTCTCGCATGAGTCACTAAAAATTCAGACAACTTCTTGTAAGGCAACTGTTGCAGGATGATGCTTTACCCTACCAGATTTTAAGATTAGGTTGACCCAGTATTCAGCCTCCACTTGTATGCCTAACTGCTAGACATTTTCCTGGTGTGATCTCCCCAGATTCAGCAGAAGAAACAGCCATGCAAAAAATGTGTAGTTGCATAGCACAAAATACACACCATGTAAGTACTTTTTGAGTTCAAGGAATGCAAATGTGGCTTTGTGTATTAGAAGATCTTGCTTTACAGACTATCACACTAAGGAAGATTTTTCAAAGGAATGTCTTTTGTTTTGGCAATTTTGTTATTTATTTTATTCATAATTAAATGCTCATTCATTCTGTATGAATAATATATAGGTTTCTTCATTAATAGTTTGATTTAAAAATTCTGCATTTTTTTTTTAAAAAGAAGCACTATTAAAATTAAAAGATTTCACATTTCACTAAAATATTTTAATTATATTCAGCATTAAATGCTCTTTGATTTGGTATATAACATGACACATATCACTTAGTTAGTTACTCCAGAAATATTTTTTACAGTTAAGCATTTTATATTCTGAAAGCACTTCAAAATAAATATGGCCACCAGAGTGAGTTCAGTTTCAGAAACCTGACACTTTAAGGGTTAATAAGATTTTTTAACAGTGATATAGTGAAAAACCTTCTACTGTGGCATATAAACTGATCAGGCTCCTGTCAAACCTCTGTGGCAAGGACCTGCTTGAGGGGGTATTTATTTTATATTATTATAATGAAAAATAGATCTGACTAGGCAATTAAGGTTTAATTTTGGGAAAAGTGATGAATAAAAATAGTTAAATTATACATTAATTGAAAGGAAATGTCTTTCTGGATAATGAAATATTTACATGAAATATTGGTTACACAAGGTGACTTGAAATTCTCACATTCATGGCATTTTCTGTCCTGTTTATGAAGAGAGGGAGTATCAGTGTAATGGTGGGGGAGGGGGAGAAGCCCTTGACAAAATTGCATAGTTGCCTCCCCTGTTGTAAGAAGCCTGGATTCCCTTTCCAAGGAAACCTTTTTGCTTCTGTATCCAAGACCTCATTCATATTCAGGAAACCGGAAAGAATATTTTTTTTTGCTGAAAATCCAAGGAATAATTAAAAAGTTTAAGAAATAATCAAAATGATGCTAAAATAATATTTGTAATGACAAGTTGTAAGACTTCATGAGAAAAAAATGGCAAAGATGTACCATAATTAATTCCAAAATGTCAATAATGATTTACAAATCTAAGGATATAAAATCAAAATATATCTATAAAAATCTAGGTGTAAAAGTATAAATAAAATACTACCTGAAAGAACTGAAAAGAAAACAATGTTACAGAAATCAGGCTGATGTTGTATGCAAGCACACTCTACACACGTGTAAGCAATTATAATGACATCTCCTCTTGCACTCTATGATCTATTTTAAGTAGTTGATTTCCAGACAAATGTGGTTTTGATTTCAGTCACTCGAAGTTATGTGATGAATGCTAAGATGAATAATAAAAATAATTCTTGAAATACTGAAATATTTTAAAGTGTGAAAAAAAAGTAAAATGGAAAAGAGGGATGTGCTTACTTTGTAATAGCTTATAAAAGCTTTAAATCATGGGGTTGTGCATCAAGGATAAAAACAAACATCTGTCACATCAGAATGGCACAGCCAATACGTTAGGGGAGAATCTTCTAAAACTGATAAATACACACACATACTCAAACAAACAAACAAACAAAATCCTCATGCAGCCATGGGCTATGGAGGTCCAACCAGACTGTGCAATTTTCCTCTCCTCCAGATGTGTCTCTTCTGAGCTGTAGCTGCTGCATTTAGCCACTCTAGGATAATAGCAAGGTCCTGTTTGACATTGTCTGCCCATTACATCCTAGGTCTCCCCCTTTTTCTGAAACCCTTAGGCACACTGTTCATAATCCTGTTTGCCAATCTGCAGCCATGCAGACTGGCAACATGACCAAACCAACATAGTCTCTCTCTGCACAATATGCTGCTCAAAGGAGGAGGAGGATTCCTTTTTCTAACCTCATCATTACTTACTAAGTCAAATCACCTAATGCCCAAGATACTGCGTAAGCATCTAGAATCAAAAGCATCAAGTTTCCTGTTATCTTGTTTACAAAGTATCCAAGTTTCACTACCATAACTAACCCTAGAAAGAACCAAACAATTATACAGCCTAATTTTTGTCTTTAGGGTACACGCCTATTTTTCCACACTCTCCATAGATTCTTAAACGTTCCAGTGGCAATCCCTATTCTTCTATTTATCTCATTTTGCTTATCACCAGTGTCTGTTACATACCTCCCAAGATAATTAAACTGAAACACTTGTTCAAGAGTGCAGCCATTCAAAGCAACTGAAGCACCATTTGCCTGATCAATTTTCATCACTTTAGTTTTTTTCTCTGTTTATAACCAAACCTACTCTATTACTAGTCTCATCAACAGCCCTAATGAAAGAATTCATCTCATCAACATCATTAGCCAACCATCATCAATCATCTGCATAATCTAAATCAGAAATTTTGAAATCTCTAGACCATTTAAGACCAAAATCTTTCCCTTGCAAACAATTTTACATAACGTAATCAATAACCAAACTAAAGAGAAAGGGAGACAAAATGCACCCTTGTCGAACTCCACTAACAATGCTAAACCAATTTCTGCAAGACATACCAACTCTCACATATGACTCGGTGTTTTATTATAGAGAGCTTTCATTACACTAACTAACTTATCAGGTGTTATTCCATATGATCTAACAAGTTGCCACAAATTATGTCGATCAACAGAGTCGAAAGCCTTTCTGAAATCTATAAAGTTAGTAACCACAGGTTCCTGATACTCTAAACATTTCTCAAGAATTTGTCTAAGTGAAAATATTTCATCAATACATCTCCTACCACTTCTGAATTCATACTGATCATCACACAGTTGTCCATCAAACAAATTCTTAATTCTATTAGGTATAATCATGCAAAGAACTTTACCTGGAACAGAGAATAAATTAATTTCCCTATAATTATCACAAGAACTACTTTAATTTTTTTTTAAAATTGGGACAATGATAACTCTAATAAAATCTTTAGGAACAACACCTTTATCATAAAAAATATTCAAAAATTTCAGTCAGTCATGTGACAACACAAATGTTTCCAGCTCTAAGCATTTCAGTGGTGATTTAATCCACCCCTGGGGATTTATGCAGTTTTAATTAGAGAAAGCACATGTGTGTGACTTCCTAGTTTTAATTTGGAGAAAGCCAATACAACTTCCTGGTTTTAATTTAGAGATAGCCAATGCGAGTCCTAGTCCTCCAACATAGAGTAATGTTGAACAAATCGACAATACAAGAAATGGCAATCACATGACTTTAACAAATTATTTATATTGTAGTTTAATAAAAATGCATCAAATCAAAAAAGAAAATATTAGTATTCAAGCTTCAATTATGATTTTTATAAGATATATGTAGGAAATTTTTCAAACTGTAATTTCTATTATTTTTTTAATGGAATTTTTTGTAGTGAAATAGTCATGCTTTTTAAGTTGTACGCAAGTTTAAATCTTTATGAGTGAGGACAGTGAGTAATGAATAAATATCTGATTTATATCACAATTATCACTGTTGGGATTTATATCTCCTGTGTTGCAACTAGAGATTCTAAACAATTGGATGGTTATATTTAATTTTATGTGTTTTGCAGTTAAAAGCTTAAGTATATTTACCACTATTGGAGGCTTATCTTTGGCTGGTACACTCACCATAGTTGCTGCAGTACTCTAGTCATCGGTTCTCAAAAAAGAGAAGAAAATACGCCATCAGCTATAACACAAACAATAATTCAAAACAACCTAACAGCAACTAAACTCAATTATACACTAAGTAATTACCACTTTTGAGTCAATTCAAATTTTTACAGGAAAAATTGTCTTCAGCTGGGTGGGATACAAACCCACAACCTTCTGATAACATGTCAGGTGCTCAGGACCACTGAGCTACCAGCCACCGATCAAGATCTCTAATTGATGATATGAAAATTTTCTGCCTACAGTATGTATTCCATTATGTCTCATGTAGGCGCTTTTCAGGCAATCTAGCCAGCGGAAGATAAATGCTATATAGATGGAAAGTATATATTACGTATACAGTTGATTAATGTACTGTAGGTAGAAGATGTTCATATCATCAATTAGAGGAGATCTTGATCGGCGGCTGGTAGTTCAGTGGTCCAGAGTACCTGACATGTTATCAGGAGGTTGCGGGTTTGTATCCCATCTGGCTCAAGACAATTTTTCCTCTAAAAATTTAAATCGACTCAAAAGTGGTAATTACTTAGTGTATACCAAAAAAGTCGAGTTTATTCAATATTTAAAAAACTCAATTTTAAAATAATAGCATCTCCACCTACAAAATTTCAACTAAATTGCAATGGAAAATTTAATTATAAACCTTAAAAAAGAACTATGAAGCACCGATCTAACCCCTCTTCCACCCAACTGGAATTTGTTATTACACAATTTGCAGTTTAATTTAAAAGAGCACCTCTAGAGGGACCGCATTATATATCAACCCCATCTGCTTAAGGAGTTCAGCAAAACAGAGCAACAAAATGCATCATGCTGAAGAATATATGTCAAATGTGTAAAGCAGCAGAAGATGATCTTCTACAACACATCTCCCAAGTTCGATTCCCAGCTGGGTCAGCGTTGAGATTTACCTCCGCAAAATTCCCCACCCTGCCCACGGTCAGTAGGGGACACCGATGGGCTTGGAAAGGCCGTCGTCCGTCGGATGGGATGTTAAGCCGTGGTCAGTGTGCGGGAGAGCCATACCCTTTGCACGTTAAAGAACACGCTGTATGGCCTTGACGGGAGGCTACCATCTGTCTCCCAACAGCTGTTCCAGTGGGTCCCCTCCCCCAACCTTCTCTGAGCCTTCGGGGTCCATGTGACCTGGCCATTTAGCCCATGGTGTGCAAAAAAGTGCCGCTCAGAGGTAAAACAACCCAACCCAAATCTACAACACATCACAGTGAAAGCTTGAAGAACTTAACTATGGCAACCACGCCTCATAGCAAGTCATCGTGCAGCACGTTTAGAAAAACAACATCAACATATGTTAAACAGATGAACATTCCATGTATCAGCAGACAGTGCCAACGACTACCTGGCAAAGCTATGGTACTGGCAAACCAATGACCAGAGCACCGAAGTCTAAGCATTGGCAGCAACTACTGTGAGTGTACCAGCCAAAAGATAAGCCTCCTGTAGTGGTAAAATACTTGAGCTTTTAACTGTAAAACACCTAAAATGAACTGTAACCATCCAATCATTTAGCATCTCTAGCTGCAACACAGGAGATATAAATCACCCAACAGTAATAATTGTGAAATAAATCAGTATTTATGAACATAGTCATCTTGGGCCTCTCATTTCATATTATGATGTCTGTATTCATCAGGGACCCTAGAAGGGTTAAGTAATAAAATATATTTGAAAATGCAACAAAATAATTTTTTTTTCAATTTTTTGCTGAAGTTAAAATGGCAAATATACAATATAACATTGCAGTTTTTTAATTAAAATTTTACTTACATGTCTTTTTTTTTGCAGTAAATGCTCTTTCTTTTTGTGTATAATATGAGCTATTTCTATTGATTGGTTATTTGGCAAAAAAGTTTCCAAAGTTCACTCTTTTATTTAACTGAGCAGAGTGGACAAAAGTCTTGACATTTTTCAAAGTGTACCACCGAGAAATCAAATTACAGAATGGAAAAAAATTTTGCTCAAAATAAATTATTTAGTTTAAAAACTTAATCACTATCTGAGCTGTTTCAGTATTGTTTTAATAATTCAAAATAGCATTTCAGTCAGTGAATACAGGGTAGTAGGGATGTTAGCCACTTCTTGTGTAGTAAGCAAAGTAAGCCCTTTCCTGTTACACAGATCACACAATGATATTTAGACCACCATAACTTGACATGTTTTGACTAGTAGAGTCTTCATCAGTAGTTGTGTAAACAGTTCAACTTCAGAGATTATACCCATGTGTATTGTTGTGTGGTTGCGCTGTATGGTTTACAGTGGGTGATGCTGCTGCAGTTTTGTGGTCCTGCCCATGTGCCTCAGGTAAGGGTAGGAATATGGATGCTTTAGTAATGCTGCACTGATCAAGGAGCAATTTTCATGGGTTCCAAAGCAGTCTGTTCAGTCCAAAGCTTCTCTGTTTTTGGTATATCACCAATCATTGTTCAGCAAGATCAAATTGAAACTTGGTTGTGGAGAGGCACAAATAATTTTGGTCTGTTCAAATTGTGGGCTCATTCCTTTATTAGAAACCACTCTTCCTATTGAAGTAGTTTATTTTTGTAAGCATATATCCCTTTCACGCTCTTTTATC
>JAWZYU010000034.1:0-77003 GCA_038380435.1 Ryuthela nishihirai
CAAGTTTGGCAGGATCTTTTTGCCATAGGAAGCTGGCAAGAGCTTCTTTAAGGGATATTTATATTATTATATATAGTAAGGTTTATTACTTTTGCTGGTGTCTTCATGTAACAGGATTTTATATATGCCTCCTGTTTTTTCATTCTGGTCCCAATGGGTTTTAATTATACTAATTATAGGTTGCTCATTTTAATTGGCACTATGTAATTTTAAGGTTGAATTGCATCTTTCAATGAATTTGCTAGCCAAGGGATGTTTGGAATACCAGTAGTGAACTTATTTTTCTTGGATTGCTGCATTGGTGTCAGTTGCAATATTTTTTGTCATGTTTGTCTTGTCATGTTCTCGGTTAGTTTTAATATTTTTAGCAGGTAACCCACATTTTGAGCATCCAAGTAGATTTTTTCTTTTTCATAAAACTGTGGTGTGGAGGCATATCTCATATTTCTTAGAAATGCTGTTTTTAGTGCACTTTTTTTGTTGGCCAGTGGCTGTTGGGAAGCATATGGAATGATAATGGGTGATGCTGTAGACTTATGGTAGACTGCAATTTCCAGTTTTTGCTTCTGTTGATCCAGTAGCATATCCAAAAATGGTAATTGTTCATCCTTTTCATGTTCAGTGGTTACTTTAATGGTGGGAAAGACGTCATTAATTTGTGCTTACAACTCATGTGAAATTTCTATATCTTGTCTGTATATAATGATGATATCATCTACATATCTTTTATAATATTTTAACTGCTGGAGAGAATTTTTAATGACAGTTGCTTCAATAAATGGTGTGTGATATCTGCCAGTAGTGGTGATAAGGGGGATTCCATAGGTACCATTAGTTTTTGTTGGTAGATATGGTTATTTATCTTGAAAAAATTATTTTCTGTGACAAACTGTACTGCTTTGATCATGCCACATGTTATATGTGAGGGACCTTCGTTTTGGCATTCCAGTATATCTTGGATCCTGCCCATGGACTTCCCATGATCATCCCCCTTAGGACTTCTTGCACAGTAGTATTGGGGAAAAGTGACACAACACCTAGTGATGCTGAGGATGGATGCAAGTGAAGAAATTTGAGTTGTTTCAAAGCTTCACATGGAGATTTGAGGGGTAAGGTTGGTGGGTTCAAAATACACTGAATGGACAAATTATATATACACCTACCTAATAACCCGCTGCTCCACCTTTTGCCCTAACAACATCAGCCAGACATCTTGGTAAGGACTCAATGAAGTGTTTAAAACACAGAGGTAGTATTGCCACCCATGATGCAAAGATTGCTTGTCATAGAGCATACATAGTTACCGGTGGGCTCGAACAGATCTTTTCAATTCGTCCCACAAATTCTCAATAGGGTTGAGGTCCAGTGATCAAAGGGGCCATGTGAGTGTCATAAACTCACTTGAATGATCCTGGAGCCAATTAGCACCACTCAGGAAGTAGGCAGTGTGCCTGTCCTGTTGAAAGATGTCCACATCATCTGATCATTGTGTGATAAAAGATGGTGTCATGGTGCAGAAAGAAAATCATTACAAACGGGTGTAGATGGTCAGTGAAGATGTCCACATACCTTGGGCTCGTGATGGAGGTCTTGATGGGTATGAGGGGCCCAAAGGAAGCCTGTGTAAATGTACCTCAAACTGTTACACCTCCTTCACCTGCCTGTATGACCCCAACTTGGCAAGCTGGGTCCATTACTTCAAGTAAGTTATGCCATACGTGCAGCCATCCATTGGCACGATAGAAGCTGTGATTCGTCATACCAGGTGGTGTGTTTTTAGTCCTCCAATTGTGATAGACCTTCGCAAGCTGCAGCCTAATCTTTTGGTGCCTTGTAATTAACAAGGGGACACGATTGGATGTCAACTACCATAGCCTATTTTTTCCATGGTATGATGGATAATCTTTGCGCATAAGCTTGTGGATGCACCCTCATTTAATTCCAATGTTATCTGCTCCACGTAGCCATGCGATTCTCTAACAATGCAGGACAATCTACACTCACCTTGAGAGTCAATTGCACATTTACATCTACATTTCTCCCACTGGTTGGAAGTTTTGCTGCATTTCACATAGTCTTGGTATACACGTATGACAGTCTGATATAGAAATCCCAACAGTTTAGCAGTTGCAGTGATTGAACAACTGGCCTTCCTCTCACCTACTATCTGGCCATGGTCAAGCTCACTTCATCGCTTCCTTTACCAATAATTACTTTTCCATGACTAGTTTCCAATGCATAGAAACTTGCTCTATTTATAGGCATTGTCAGTTTCAGCATCCCACATGACTGAACGTGATACCTCTGCTTTGCATATTGTTATTGAGGTGCATATTATAATAATTTATCTATTCGGTGTAATTTTTAAGGTAGGTGTAGAGTACTTTCTCCAGGTTGATTGTAGGGGCTCATTGTTTTGTGACTAGTGGTCTTAACCCATTAATTCTCAAAGGTAGAAATTATAATATTTTTACGGTAATACTTTTATTATAAATAAAAATACATGTAAATAGGTAGTTGTGATGAAAAAAACAACAATTTATGACCACAGAAGCCACAGAAAAATGTTGCGTTTACGCAACTTTGGGATTATCAGAATATGAATACTTAAAGTTAAAACATATGGAATTGTCTGAAGCAGTCTGCATGAAGATGTACTTGACACTTTTTACACATATATATTGTATTGCTTTTGCACTGTCTACATCTTCTTCTTGCTTTATTCTCCTGTTCAACTATTACCATGGCCAATATTGTTGTCAAACCGTACTTTGGTGGGTAATGAGCTCTTGTATGGATGCCCATATTTGGGTTTTGCAGAAACAATGTTCAGTCCACTAGACCCTGTTAATCTCCTCATTTTCTTGACTATTATTGTCTTCTATTTTCATAAGAGTAACAGCTACATAAGATATGAATTCTATCTGTGTCATTTTCTGCTTATTTCCTATATTATAGATTTTCCATGCATTCACAATTACACTATCTATCATATTTATAAAAAGTGGCCACCATCATTTCTTTCCCCTTACACGAATTCTGTAGTTTGCACTGCTGTTATCATGGAGATCAACTCCCCCAATGTGCTGATTGTAGTCGGCAACAACTTTTGACTGAGCAATAGCAATCTTCTTTCGTTCTTTTCTATTGTATCTTTTAGCAGATATCAATGGTTCGATAATGCAGTTATTTGTAGCAACAGTCACAACAGAATTATCATTCCATCTTACCATCAATACTTCATGTTCCTTATCAAAAAAAAAATCATATGAACCTCTTTCTTTTTTCTTGATACTCTTTACTGTTTCCAAAATATTATTGCTTGTATGATTCTCACAAATTGTACCTGTGGCATAAAAACCTTTATTTTTTAGTATGCAGAATAATTTGTGCGAGGAAAAAAAGTTATCAAAAAATACACGATGCTTAAATGGACAAAAGATCC
The DNA here is from genome assembly GCA_038380435.1 of Ryuthela nishihirai. Classification (NCBI taxonomy): domain Eukaryota; kingdom Metazoa; phylum Arthropoda; class Arachnida; order Araneae; family Heptathelidae; genus Ryuthela; species Ryuthela nishihirai. Next base: position 3,446 of record JAWZYU010000034.1, read on the forward strand.
AATTTTTTCCCAGACATCATCACTCTTTCTCCTACACCTAAGTCATTCTCTTCGGTATTCACACTCTTTCTGCCATATGGTATAAATTTATATAAATATCCATTGGAACTACCTAGATACCACAGTTTGAAGCCAAACCTTACTGGTTTTCCCTTTATGAACATTTTACATGAATGTCGACCAAAATAAGGCACCATCCTTTCATCAATAGACAAGTTATGAGAAAATACACCGATTTGCCTGTTTTTTTTTCATTTATCATGTCAGAAATGGGCCTCAATTTGGAAAATTTATCATTTACATCTAATTGGTCATTATCTGATAAGTGTATATTTTGTTTGATGGAATCAAATCTATTCCTACTCATGCAATTTCTTACCAGTGGTATACCTTTGTCCTCATCCTTTGACCAATACATTTTTGTAGCTGGTAAGGTATGGTAACCAGTAAAAATCAATATACCACAAAAGCACATCAAACTTGCCTTGCTTAGTTCAAAAGAATGTCGATTATGATCATTCACATATTTTTTTGAATAACCAACAATTTTTTCCCAGACATCATCACTAAAATATAAAGAAAAATTATCGATGGAGATGTGTCACTAATTTTGTTTCCAATTTCCTCTATCATAATCTGTTCTTCTTGTGGCAAACTTTTGTAAGTCGGATTTTCATTTTTCCACTTCGGAAGAACTTTTTTTGCTTTTGTTTTGACAGCTGTTCTAGTGGAAGTTTTTAGTTTCTTGGAACTTGATGCTGTAGGTTGCTCTTCTTCGACATCTTGAGCTTCATCAGGTAAATTTCCATGGACCTCATAGATTCCAACTACATCTGGCAAAACATTTTCACTCTCGCATATATCATCACTAATATCCTCCTCATCTGTAAGTTCGTCAACCGTTGGTGGTATTTTCAGCTTATTCCAAATTGTCATCCTCTTCTAATGTAGCCATTAGCTCTGCAGTTCACAAAGGTCTATTTTTTTTCCACCACTGAGCCCAAGACATATCTAAAAAGAAATATCCTAAGATAGCAAAACAACGATTTATTATTGAATGTATTTACATCATAATAAATACTTACTTGAACTACATATTTTTAGCTATACTGCTGAATATATACTTCACTAATTATCTAACACCAATTTATTGTTATACTAACAAGACGAAATGCTTAGTTCAATTTCACAAATCTCTGAACACTGACGATATCACTCATATCAGAACTAAAATCGCAAGAATAGACTCATTCACAATGAGTCATCAAACGTGTGGCAGATGTAATGTGTACATGTTGTGCAATCCCAGTGTTTTGTAAATGGAACATTACTCAAAAACTAGAAAAAAAATTCTAATTACATAAAACGTTGTCTTGAATGAATTATATGTGAAAATATTTTCATAAATTCTTAGGGCATTTAGTATTTCTGCATATCTTTTTTCAACCCGTCAAGCTGCAAAAGATTAGATAGGCTATTTAGGTATAGTTTTAATATGAATAATAATTAGGCTTTTATTTTATTTTGATAAATATTTATGCTTGGATATAAAAGACTAAATCCTTTATAACATACATTGGCTTAAAATTGGATTAGTAGGCAAATATATATTTTTTTTATTATTATTTGAAGAATGTTTTGTTTATGCAATGTTGGGGATTAATGGATGCCTGATTTATGAGTTTTTGCTTTCACGAAGGCCTGCAGAACACGGTACTGCAGGCCTAGGTACCCAGTACCTAGGCAGAAAGCATGCTTTCTGTATTGATTGTGGTAAATGTTTGTGGTTTTTTATCTCTGCTATTTGGGTGATTAGCTTATCTGTAGAGTCATGATCTATTTTCACACAATTCAATTCAAGAAGCATTTCATCTACTTTAGTATTGAATTCACTAGTGTCCAAAATAACAATTTGCTGTGATTGGTCTGCAGCCAGTATTCTAATGTCTTAATAGACACAATTTTTAGCTGTAGAGTATTTAAAATCAATCCTATTCTCCCAATATGATTGCATAGGGGTTATCATAATATCTTATCCAACTATATTGCCACATGTGCAATACATAAGATATCTCTTTAAGCCACAATTAAGCTAGACATCAACTTTTAATAAAAAAAAAATTGACACATTGTAAAATATATTAGGATTATTATTGGTTCAACCTATTGGGCCAGCCCAACCCAATCGGTTGAATCAATAATAATCCTAATATATTTTACATTGTGTCCATTTTTGGTAATTAAAAGTTAATGTCAAGCTTAATTGTGGCTTAAAGAGATATCTTATGTATTGCACATGTGGCAATATAGTTGGATAACATATTATGATAACCCCTATGCAATCGTATTGGGGGAAGAGGATTGATTTTAAAGACTGTACAGCTAAAGATCGTGTGTATTAAATTGATATAGAGTAGCTGTGAATGTAATCTTTTTAAATATTCTAATGTCTTTATTGTTTTTAATATTTTTTTTAATTTATTTTTTTTGTTCTCTTGCATTTTGACAGTGGTTTAAATAACATTGTACAGGGTATTTCAAAAAGGACTCAATCCTCAATATAAGACAGTAGAACTTACACACATGTATATTTTATGCCATAATATTAGTCAGTTGGCATTACTGTACTCAAGGTTAACAGCCTTTAGCAGTTGAAATGACCTTGTTACGTACTAATCTCACTCAAGCATTCATTCCTTTGTGTTGTGTCAGCAATATCGTTTTCCAAAAACCAATGTGTATTTGCTGTTGAGACTTATTGTGCATACAATTCTTACAAACGTGTGAGAGAGTAATTTAAGTTGAGGTTTCCTCAGTCTGCAGTTCCTAACAAGGCAACAATATCTCGTTTGATTGATAAATTTTGTGATACTGGGTCTGTACAGGATCGAAAGAGCCCAGGCCAACAATCACTGTTAACTGCCGAAGTTCTTGATGTGTCTCAGCATTTAACTTGCACACCAGAAAATCTTTTAGAAAATTATCTTCACAGGTTGGACTGTCACCAGCTACTGTTTTCAGGGCTATAAAGAAGTTAAAATTTCATGCCTGCTGCATTGGTGTTGTTCATGAACTGAAGGAACCAGACCATGAAAAATGTTTACGGTACTATTGTTGGTTTCGTTCTTTTGTTGATGAAAATGGAATTGAGGTGTTGGACCATGTTTATTTCAGTGATGAGGCTTGGTTTCACTTGGATGGGTATGTGAACAGTTGAAACAGCAAAATATGCAGCAGTAAAAATCCTCCCACTTTTCATGAATGACCATTACACACGGAAATCATTGGTTACATTGGCACAGAAAATTGGTGTTTTTATGTGCAATTTCCCATCGTTGTGTGATAGGGCCTTTATTTTTTGACTCAACTGTAACTGGTGAAGTTATTGTGATCTCATCCAACAGTTAATCTTTTTAAATGGCTGGATAACATATATTTTAAATGGCTGGCACTATTTGAAATGAATGAGAAGAAGTGAATTGAATGAATGAAATTTTTTCTATTTGAAGTGAATGAAAGAGTGTTGGTTTCAACAAGATGGCATATCTGCCCATACTGCAAATGACATGATGGTCATGTTGCAGGAATTTTTTGGTGATCAAAAAATTTGTGCCCCCCCCCCCTCCCCCCCAAGATCCCCAGATCTTACTCTTACAGATTTTTTCCTTTTGGGATATCTCAAATGTGTAGTGTTTCAAAACAATCCTCATACACTTGAAGGCTTAAAGGCTAACATTGAAAGAGTGATTTTAAACATAAGAAAACAAACATTACGAAAGGTGGTTGCAAATGTCATGAAACAGATAGGAACCTGCATCCAGGTTGCAGGAAATCACTTTCAATATCTGTTGTAAAGGTAAGTCTAATTTGCACCTTTTGAAATTTGTGTCTTTTGTCAAGTTTAAATAGAAAAATACAATAGAGGGTTGTGTCCTTTTTGAAACACCCTGTATGATCCGTGTAACATGAAAGGAACTTTGCCTATTATACAAAAAGTGACTAACATCCCTACCATCCTGTATTCACCAATCAAAAGTCTATTTTGAATTTTTAAAACAATACTGAAACAGCTCAGATAGTGATTTAAGTTTTTAATTTAACTCATCTGTGTTAAATCTGTTATACTTACAAAACCATTTAGTTTTCTGTTATTCAGAAATAAGTACCCTTTCTATTCATATGCATTGTAATTGGTTTTGTCTAAAGTGTTGCCCACTTAGTTTATTAGAAACTGTTTTGCTTTGAATATTTTCAATTTGCTTATGGTTTAAAATTAAGCTTTTTTTAATTAAAAAAAACTGACTTTTTTGGTTTTATTTTTGTATCATTTTAAACAATTAGAGTTTTATTTAAATTAAATTTTTAAGTCCCTCTGCCTTTTATACTGCAGTGTTTGATTCCGGTGAAATACTGCCTCTGATACCATGAGCTGTTAACCACATCTAAAAGGGCAGGTTGATCAAGGTTAATGAAGTAGGGTGGGATGATCGAGTTTGGCCATACTTTAACAAAGCATGCTCAGTAACAGTCATTTTTTTTTGCTTGACGATTGTTCTTCACCATCTTTTTGCATAGATTTAATGCAACACTCATTTTCTCTTTAGGTTATTATTTTAGAATAGTGTATTTGCATCATCTGCAGTGGACAAACTTGACAATGGTGAAATGGGCTAAGAATTCCAGCATATGGAATGAATTCAGCTTATACTGAGATGCCTGAGGCCTAAATTCACTTGAAGACCTTGCTAGCTTTGCTCTGATTTTCTTTGTGTTTTCATGGAATAATAAAGAAGTGAAACGGATCTTTACTCAAATGAACCTAATCAAAAAACCAGACTCAAAGGGAATGAACACTAAAATGGTGAAATCTACTTTAGCTGTTTGATCAGATCTTAGGAGACAAAAGAAATGTAATAGTGATTGTAAATTCCACAGGCTATACTCTATTAAATTGGTACAGTGGATTGCTTATTCTTTAACCCATTGGACTAGAGCTTTTAAAAGTGCTACCACTTCAGACACTTTCTCTAAACTTCCAAGTCCCAGTGATGATTTGCATGAAGCCTTGCCATCCCTGAAGATACTGATATTGATGATCCAGCAAGTAATTTTTAAGTTGAAACATCATATTGCTATATCCAAACAGGTTTATCCTTCTGAGAAAATAAAAATATAACATGGTAGGATTTCTGAGTATTTGATTTATTTTTTAATATTGCAAACTTTTCTAAACCATGTTTGAATTTTTACAAAAGAGAGATATTTCACCTGCCCAAAACCTGAATATATGCTTCATTACACAACAAAAGTTGTGATCAAAAGAAAACATTGTTTTTCTTCATTGTTGCAGAAACATTCTTTTTTTCATGCCAAAACGGGGAAGGGGTGGCTCACTTGGTAATGTGCCATGTCGTAATCTGCAGTTTTCAGGTTCGAGTCCCACCTGGACCAGTGTTGAGATTTATATCTGCAAAACTCCCTGCCCTCATTCAGTAGGAGACATCTATGGGCTTGGAAAGGCTGCCACCCATCAGATAGAATGTTACATGCACAGCCATACCCTGTGCACATTAAAGAACATGCTAAATGGCCCTGACAGGAGGCTTCCATCTATCTCCTAACAGCTCTCAGGGGTCCTTGTGACCTGACCATTTAGCCCATTGTGTGCAAAAAAGTGCTGCAAGATGTAAAACAACCCAATCCATGTCAAAGGGCTTTTTTAGAGCTTGGTCTAGCTTATTTTTTTCACTTCATTGAACATTTTAGGAGTAACTTTCTTTGGACAAAACCGCAGGATATCTGTAACTCAGTTGAACAATAGTACTTCCCCACTATGAGGGAGAAAGGGTTGAGTCGCAGGGGCTGACCTTGACCCCGGAAGGTCGGTAGATCTCCAGGCAGTATGTGAATTGATGACACTTTGTCAATTTTTTTAATAAATTTTTATTTGCATGGCAATTTTTTTTTACATATGACTCTAAAAAATCTATTAAAATTAAACTTTTTATTTTTGTTAAATATTTTATTTTCTATAAAATACAGAATTAAAGCTGATTAAATACACAATTAAAAGGACCTTCTTGCTCAGAAATTAATTAAAAATAACTTAAAAATTCTATGTCATTGAGCAATAAAATTTTAAAGTTTATCCTTCAAACTATCTGTATGTTGAAATTTTTAGGAGAAAACTCGGAAGCTTTTTGGAGCAGTGACAGCACTCCGTCTTCAGTGAAGTGATGCTATGTGGTGTGATCACATAGTGTCATTCAATGGGTATCAGGAGGCTTAATATGTACCAGAAAAACATTCCCCACACGATCACACCACCAGCCTGTACTGTTGATACCAGATAAGATGGCTCCATGTTGCTTTGCCTCATATTCTGATCCATCAGCATGATGCAAAAGGAGTCTTGATTTGTCTAACCAAGCTACCTTTTTCCAGTCCTCAGTGTTTCAGCATCTATGCTCCTGCCACTGGTGACACATTTTTGTGTTCTTCACTGACAACCATTAGCACTCAACATGTTCGACAACTGCTGTAGCCTATTCATGACAACATCCTATATGCAATGTGATCAGAGATGACCTTCTGCACACCAATGTTTAATTCCATTGTACTTTGCCTGGTTGTGGCCAGTCTGTTTACTTGCACAATTCTTGCCAGTCTCTTTTGATCACTCTGATCCACAAGCTGTTTTTGTTCACAAGATTGGTAATAATTGGTTTTTTTTTTTGCTTTTTGCACCATTTTTCGTAAACCCTTGAAATGGTAAACCCTGGAAACCTATGAAAATCCCACTCGTTTTGCCCATTCTGATGCTCAATCTAGCACTGCACACCATCGTCATGTGATATATTACGTGTTAGAATGAACCATTTACATGACATGGGGAAGTGTACCTAATAAACTGGCATCTTAGTGTATGTGGAATAAAACATAATTTTTTTTGTATTTTTTGTATGTTTTCAGTAACAGCAATTTCTTGTTTTCCAGCTTCCACTTATATTGCTTTTAGCAATAGCTATGTGTTTCTTGTCACTGTTAATACCAGCAGGTTAGTATATAATCAGTTTATTTCTATTTTATCTAAATTATTTAAAATTATGTACATTTTGTCTATGATCAACAACTTACTATCTGCAATAACTGTAGCTATTTTTAACTGGTAGCTGTCCAGTCATCATCATCATCCTCAAGCAGCCATGGGCTACGGAGGTCCAACCAGACCACGCAGTTTACTTCTCCAAGCATATCTGTCCTGAGCTACATCTGCTGCATCCTGCCACTGCACACCAATTCTAACAAGGTCCTGTTTGACATTGTCAGCCCACCGCATCCTAGGTCTCCCCCTCCTTCTGAAGCCTCTAGGCACACTGTTCATAACCCTATTCGCCAATCTATAATTATCCATACGGGCAACATGGCCAAACCAGCGGAGTCTCTCTCTGCACAATATGCTGCTTAAAGGAGGTTGCAGACTCCTTTGCCTAACCTCATCATTAGTTACAAAGTTAAACCACCTAATACCCAAGATACTGCGTAAGCATCTAGAATCAAAAGCATCTAGTTTCCTGTTATCTTGCTTACACAGCGTCCAAGTTTCACTACCATAACTAACCCTAGAAAGAACCAAACTATTATACAGTACGGGTTAGCAACTTAATTACAAGCTTATAGTTATATCACTTTTAGAAATAGCTATTTGTGTCTTGTCATTGCATATACAAGCAGATGGTATATAATCAATTTATATCTGTTGTATCTGTTTACACACTGCTTATCATTGAAATTACTCCACCTTCAAGGATTGCTCTCTGAGCTCAAAACAAGTGGAGCAACAGATAGAAATGTGAACAAGAAATGATTTAACTTTGTGTATCAAATCAGCAGCATTAACTTTCAAAAATGCAGTGTATGTCAAAAAGATGTATGGCCTCCATGAACAGTGATACAAGTGGCCAAACATTGTGGTAGCAAATCTGAAAGGTGGTGAATTTCATCCTGATGAACATTGAGTCATGCTTCATGCACCTGTGAACTGGACAGCAGTGGTAGAGGTCTGAGAGACAGTTGTCAGGGAACATCATATTACATTCTAAATGTGTTTGATGAGCAACAGATCTGGGGAATGTTCAGGCCAAAGATGCATATCTGTATCATACAGGCATTGTTGTGATATGAGAGCTCTGTGGGTGGACATTATCCTGCTGAAAAGTAGCATTTGGGATGGAGCATAAGAGAGTAGAACCACTGGTCCCAGAATAGTTTCAAAGTAATGACCTGCCATCAGCAATAACCAGACATGAATGGGTGTTGTATTGGTATGATGCTCATGATGCATGCTGGATTACCTCTGTCCCCAGTGCATCTCCAGATGTGCATATGGCAATAACTGGATCCCAAACATAAACGTGATTCATCACTAAAAACACACGATACCACTCTTGTCCCCAAATAGTCCTCTCCCTGCACCACTGCAGATGATGATGGGATGATGTCAAAGGAAATGACTAACAGACAATTCAAATGTAGTCCTGAATTTTGCAGTTGTCTTCTTATCATTCTCCCCAGTACAGGTGCAGACAGGGATGATGACCTCATGTGATGTGATGATGACTACATATGATAATAGGATCTCATATGATAACAGGACCTCATAAGCTCATGTAACACTCCAAAGATTATTAATTTTTAAAGTTGGACCTTTTGTCTGATCCAATTTTATTCAAATTCCAGATAGCTGAATTGGTTCCAGGCAATAATAACTTGCCAAATAAAGTTTAAATAGGGTTCGTTATATATTTGTTTAGCATTACTTATCAAGTAAGAATTCCAAAAAAGATTGTCAAGTTTAAAGTTTAAATCTAATCAAAAAAATCAATTTATGTTGCTCAAGAGAAAAATAACAAAAATTCAAAAGTTTTTAAAACAAGCAGTTTATTTCAAAAAATTCAGACTCACCCAATTCAATATAAAAGTGGAGTACTAACAACTCCTTCTATCTAAAGTAACATCATCTCAACTTCCACTAACAGCACTCTCTGGCCCAATGCCACCACTCTACTCGCAACACACTCTCTTTCTCGCTTTCTGTGACCTAACATCACTTAGTTATAACATGTGTACAAGTCTGGCATGTGTCTACTGCATGCCGGGAAACACATTTGCATAATATGATGATCGTGCTAGCTGTGACACAAGAGTGGTCGTGTCCTACATGATCTTTAGCGGTTAACAATCAAAAGGTCGGAGTTGCACATGTACAACTCCTACAGCTCAGAAACGAGAATTGTGATGTCCAAAAAAAAAGAAATGAAATAATCCCCATAATGATAATTATAACGTAAATAAAGTAAAACTGGTTAAGGAAAAGTGAATGGTTGGACCATCACACTCACCAGACAAAAAATTAATCATCTTCTGCCGTAAGAGGGTTACGTCTGTTCAACAGCAACAGAGGGCGCACCAGTAATCCTACAAATAGCTGTGCTACAGTGTATTTTTTTCTGAACTCTCATTAAATCTGAATAATATTTGGGCATGAATACAACCTTCCGATGGAATACATATTCAAAAACTAGCAGGAAAAGTGAATCTAAACTTTAGAAACTACAATTTACTGCAAGCACACACACATATATATTTGGGTTTACAAAGCTACCTTTAAATCTATGACTAAAGATTTGACAATAAATTGCTCAACTAACCTCCCAAATGTAAAGAAAATAGTCTCTAATCAATCTTCGATTTTTAAAAAAATAATTCTATGCACCCTGGTAAAAAAAGATTAAATCATTTAGGCATACATCTTTACAGATATAAGCCAGTAGTGTAAGACCACTAAACTAACAGACTCTGGCTTTTTTCCGCTAATATAACTTATTAGTTTAGTGGACTTAGAACACTGTGGCATGCACCTGGAGAGATATGGTTCAAATCCCACATGCCAGAAAAACTGTTTGTCACAAAACTATTAATATCAAAGCCAATAGTAACTCTGTGGATACTATTTATTGAGGGTAGACAACTTTCTCTTTTTGGCACTAAGACATTTTTTCTTATTTCCTAAATTCTAACAAACAATCATTTTTTATCTTGCAAAAATTGTTTAAAAATACATTTGTTGAACACCAAGATAATAATTAAAAATAATAATCCCGCCAACAAACACACAAGCAGCTACGGGGTGTCAAGATGCTAGATCGACGAATGCTGATGTCAGAACGTGTGATGTCACCAGTGAAAAGGCGAGGCCGACAAGAAAGACAGGCCATGACACTGGAATATCACGTGATCAACTTAGTCTGAGGTTAGAGTCCGATTGTCGTAGAAACGAAGTGCTTATTCTTCAGTCGCTTGCTTCGGTCATCGTGTACATAAACGTTTTTGTCTTCAAACTACCTTTGGATTACGCAAAACTCCCCGCCCTGCCCACGGTCAGTAGGGGACACCGATGGACTTGGAAAGGTCGCCGACCGTCGGATGGGACGTTAAGACGTGGCCCTGTGTGCGGGAGAGCCATACCCTGTGCACATTAAAGAACGCCCAACAACAACCCAACCTTTGGATTACCCCAAAGAGACGGGCATTTTTCCTTATTATTATTATTATTATTTGTAGCATGAAATATTTCCTGTAGTTAGTGGTTTGATAAAAGTAATTATTTTGTGCTTGAAAAGTGTTTTCAGTGCATTGCTCTCTTAGGCCTAGTTTCAACGTGTTGAATGATGGTGTGATCTAAAACAAAATGGCTGCCCTTATATAACATCGCTAGTTTTGAAGTTGAGAGCATGAATTATTTGATATTTTAACTACTCATATTTAATACTTTTGCAAATTGCTATAAATGTGTGGATCAGGTTAATTACTTAATGCTAGCATTTTTCATTTCATAAGGTGCAAACCAGATATTTGTCGTAGAGTACAAAAATTGTCGCGTCCATGTTTGATATTCTTTGCACAAACAATTCTCTTGGCAATCTTTTTCGTTTTTGAGCTAATAAGTTTTATATGTTGAAGGGAAAAGTAGTTTAGACATAATCATGCTATCAGCACTTGTTTGAACTGTAACATTTGTACTTGTATTCTTATTCATAATATATATATTTCATATATCTAGATAGAGTAGTAGTAAAAAATTTATAACTTTCATATATCTAGATAGTCTATCCATAGGAACAGGTTTTATCAATCTTTAGAGTATATCATGTTGACCACAATTTTTGAAATTGAAAATGTCAATAAAAGGATGATTATTTATTATTTTATGTAGGTCAGATAATGGATGTTACTAATTAATGGCTTAGTCAGATTTAACCCAAAACCAGTTATTTTTCTTTTTAATTTAATTTATTTCTTCTAAATTTAAAACCCTTTAATTTTTGGTTATTTTATAGAAAAAAAATATTTTCATGTTGTTTTTATGTCCATGATAAGCAGATAATGTCATTAAAGCTTAAATTCAAAAATGGTATGGTAACATTAAAATTTAATTAATCAGATATTAATTTATATTGCTGAATACTTGTAGTGAGAGTGGACTTTCAGTTTATAACCATTACCTAAAGAAAATCAAGTTTTATTTACAAAATCATTCTAAAGGTTATAAAAAAAATCTACAATGCAATACATACACCACTTTTTAATTTTCAGTAAAGTAACATACTATGTATATATTAGAATACTGGAGTTTTTCTTCTGCTATGTGTCTACCAGTTGTTTTTTTATTAACCTCTGAATGGCACTTCCTTTCATACAATGGGCTAAATGGCCAGTTCACAAGGGCTGATAGGTTAGGGGAGGCAGCACACTGGCCAGGTGGTAGCCTTCCATCAAGGCTATCCAGCATGTTCTTTAACATGCACAGGGTATGGGGCCCATGGCTTAATGTCTCATTCCACAGATGGTGTCTTTTCCAAACCCATCGGTGTCCCCTATTGACAGATAAGGTCCCAGATGGGATTCAAACCTGGGAACATCATATTATGAATCTGGCATTCTACCGACTGAGCCACCCCTGCCACTGTGCCAGCAAGAGTTTTACTGGATTTTCACATGACAATACAGCTCTATGAGGTTGAGACAGTATTTAGGGACTGTATTTTAACAGTATTATATATATATATATAATGCTTGCTTTTTCTGGCTATGATTGCTAGCTAGAGATTTTTGAAAAGAAATATAATACATGTTGATATATATGAGCACATAATACATTTCTATAATTATAAAGAAGAAAAAAAGTTGGTTGTGGATTCAATATTATCTTTTGCATATTGGTATCCAGTTACCAGGTTTGAATTCCCTAGTCAAGTCATTCAAAAAAAAAATTATATCATTTGGCAATTTTTGTACCTTGAACTTAATATGCCATTTACAATAATCTATTAATTTTGACTTTGCAAACACCAATCTTCTCTGTCTTAACGTATTTATTACCTGAGCCTAGGCAGTAAATAAATTACGCATGATTAACTAATGTGTTCTCCCATTGTTATGCTTCAGGCTCATACATGCATTTCAAAGATGTAAAATTCATATTCTCTTTAATTCATTTTCTCCTATTCACCTGAAAAATTCCACCCGTTTAAATACACCTCTGGTTTTCTGATTTTGCTCTTTATTCTAAACACTATAATATTATGCCTTTAATTTTTTAAGGAAACTGCTGATTTTTTAAGAATTATCACAAATCAGATTAAATGGGGTATGAAGAAAGGTTTCTTGTGAATTTCAGCTAGTTTTAGATTAACTATCAAATTTAAATTCGCTTATATAAAAGGCTAAACAAAAAAGTGGAAAAAGAATACAGCCATTATTTATTCTACACAAGGAATTTTTCATGTGATTTAATGTCGATACGAAAAAATTAAAGCGAAATAAAATTGCAAAAATGAAATGCAAGGTTCTGTGCAAACGAATCGAGTGCGTTTGCAGCTACCGGACTAAGTTGATCACGTGACGGCTGAGGATCGCCTCAATGTCGTGGCCTGTCTTTCTCGTCAGCCTCGTGAAAAGGCCTTGAGTCTCGATGGTTACGGCTGGGCCCAGCTTAAGGGCAACTCTATCTCCACATTCAGCAATCGACAAAAAACAGAAAAGATGAGAGGAAAATGCACAGAAATAAAGAAATAGCATGACAAGAAAAAGACAAACTTATTTAGAGAATAGATACTCAAAGAAGAAACAAGGGCCCCTGCAATTTTTTTTGCCTTGTGGATGCTAAAAGGAACACTGGGCCCCACTTGCATGACCCATGCACCTTATTCATTTAAAATAAATAGGTCATGTGTTCAACATGTTTAAACTCTAACCATATGTTTAAAATGTGAATAGAAATAAAAGCAATATAAGCATTTAAATAATATTGCAATTTTTTAGTTAATACAAAATTCAATTCATGAAACCTATTTAATAATAAAACACCATTTGTTGAGTGAGCAATTAATTATCTTTCAACTTTGTAAATAGCATTCAATTTCTAAAGTGGCATCAACAAAACCGCAAAAAAGAACATAGTTGCAATCTCTAAAAGTGGACTGAATGGTCTAAAGGAGTCTACTCACTGTGGGGGTCCCCTTTTCCTTTGGGTCCCATGCACTTCAGTGTTTTGCATGCCAATTAATCCTGCCTTGGTACAAAAGACGTTGAAAATGTATTATGAGCTATAAGTGAGACATCCCACGTTAGACTATAACTTGTCAACCAAAATTTTTATTTGTTCTCAGCTTAGCTTCTAAAATATACATGTCTAGTATTTAGAGAGACGTTAGGTATATCATGTTCCATAATGGGACTGGGACTATTTTGGTTCTCACATGCACATTTTTAGTAACACAATTCTAATTTCAATTGTCACAAAATAATAAATCTATTATTCTCTGAAGTGTTTCAAGCTAATTCTGCGGCCCTCAGATTTATGGGCCCTAGGCACATACCTAGTTTGCTTAGGTGAAGAAGCAGCCCTGGTCTACCTTCAACAACTGTTACCAACTCTTTTACCAACTATCATCAATTCTCCCTACCTCTTCCACTGGGCCAGCTTTGAGCTTTATCTCTGCAAAACTCTCCTCCCTGCCCACCATCAGTAGGGGACACTGATGGGGTTGAAAAGGCCACTGTCCATCAGATGGAACGTTAAGCCATGCCCTGTGCACATTAAAGAACATACTAGATGTCCTTGATGACAGGCTACCATCTGTCTTCCAACAGCTGTCCAGTGGGTCCTCTCCCTCCAACCTTCTCTGAGCCCTTGGGGTCCTTGTGTCCTGGCCATTTAGCCCATTGTGTACAAAAAAGTGCCACTCAGTGGTAAAACAACCTAACTTCTTAGCCCCACACTGGGTGCCACTTGCGACAATCTCACTTCCTTACATCTCCTACAAATTCAACATCTATAATCTACATCATCTCAAATCTTCAGCAGCATCTCTACAAATCTCTCAAATTTGAATCTCTTCTTTTCAATCTCTCAACATTGAAAAGTGGAAGGGAACTATCAGAAGACTGTAACTGTACTATTTTTCATTCGGGCCACATGACTTGTGGCTGCCAATCTCCTTCATCTAAAAGGTGAGCTATTCTTCCTTCTGCTGCCATCTAGACACAGAGCAGGGAACCATCTGAATTCAACTCATTAATTTTTCTAGTTAATTCTGGCTGTATGAGAGAAATCCTTCCAAATCTTTGAACATCACTGCTTATCAGCCAAATCAGACCTTGCCCGGAGAGGAGAGTGCATCATATCGAGATGAGCCTTCCCCTAGCAGCAATCAAACTGAGGACCCCAAGGGTAGTTGGCAAATGCTGTTGAGGGGCAGTGACTTAATCAATAATACTAAGAGGCTAGCCCCAAAGGGTGTCATTGCGATTAAGTTTATATGCATTCTCTATCATCATGGCATACCATTTCACCAGGTCTCCCCCTTTTCCTGTAGCCTGTATGTACACTGTTCACAACCCTACCCAATAATCCATAGCTGTGAATATGGGTAACATTATCAAACCATCGCAGTCTCTATCAGCACACTCAGTGGAAGTTGTGACTCCTTTGCTTAACCTCATCACTTCCATAACTATGGAAAGGACCAAATTATTATATAGCATAATTGTAGTCTTTAGGTGAATACACCTATTTTTTCCCACTCTTCATAGATTCTTAAAAGTCACTGCAGCAATCCATTCTTCTATTAATCTCATTTCACACATCACCAGTATCTGGTGTACAGCTCCCAAGATCATTAAACTGAGACTCTTTCTCAAGGGTGCAGCCATTCAAAACAACTAAAGCATAACTTGTTGGCCAATTTTTATCACTTTAGTTTTCTCTTTGTTTATCGCTAAACCAACTCTATTACAATTCTCGTCAATATCGGTATTGAGAGTTCATCTCATCAACATCATTTGCCTAAAGATCCAAGTTATGAGCATAATATTCTCTGCAAAACTCCCAGAACAGTCAATAAGGCACACCAATGGGCTTGAAAAGACCACCATTGGATGAGACATTAATTCCTATATGTGGGAGAAACAACCCTGCGCACGTTAAAGAACATGCTAGATGGCCTTGATGGGAGGCTACCATCTGTCTCCCAATAACTGTCCAGTGGGTTCTCCTCCTCCCAACCTTCTCTGAGCCTTCTGGGTCTTTGTGACCTGGCCATTTAGCTCAATGTATGCAAAAAATGCTGCCCAGAGGTAAAACAACCCAACCCTATCAGCATAATAAATCAGAAATTGTCAAGCCTTTAGGCAATTTAAGGCTGAAATCTTTTCCTTGCAATGAATTCCTAATAATCAGTAACAAAATTGAAAAGAAAAGGAACAAAATGTACCCTTGTTGAACTCTGGTCTGTAAATGGTAGCTAGGTCGTCACTGGAAGTAGAGCTATGCACCAATACCCTGTGATGATGCATAGAACCGGACAGGCCTAGCACCTAATGTCCGACACCTCCTTCTCGTGGTGCAGACCGTTAGTACCTTTCAAAAGAGATACTCTCTTGTGGAAGTGAACAGAAGGGGAGGGCTGCCAGATTAGTGTGGCCTACTGATCTGGACAACTATGGCTACTTTATTTTCCTACCCTACCGAGGAGTGGTCAACCACACAGGGTCCTGGTGCTGACCATATAAACCCACTGAACTGGACAGATATATGGCTCTGAGCTTGATTATGGATCCTGATTTTGCTGCACTGGTGGGCTTCTGTGGAGGGAAAATCTTCCGCTGTGTTTTCTGTTTGTTTGTGGGTTGACAACCCCAAGTGAATAGATTTACAGGATATGTTTATCAGCTGGTGGATAATGCTGAGCAGAGGTCATCGCAGGCACCTGAACTCTTTGCTTCTATTGGCATCGTCAAATTCTACATTGGAGAAAGTCTTCCAGTGTAGATGGTTTCAGCCTTTAGTAGTGGGGGAACGGGTCTTTGCCCCATGTCTGCAATTAGGGGGCTGTTTGATATTGTCGGCATTCCCTCTCTCAATAAACATAGTTTCTTTAAACATCCCACTAACCATTTTCTCTCGTAGGTAGTTGGAACGTGAGGACTCTGCACAGAGCTTTTTCTCGTGATGTCCTCACACAAGAATTCCACCATTATAATTTAGATATTCTCGGCTTGCAAGAGACCAGACGGAGAGATAAAGGTCAGATTCTTAAAGATAATCTTAAATTTCTCTTTTCAGTGAGGGACGACAATAAGCATCACCAAGGCGTGGGTCTGCTTCTCGGCAGACATGCTAGTGATGCTCTTCTAGGATATGAGTGCATTAATGAAAGGTTTCTTAAAGAAAATTTTCAGACAAGCATTAAAGACTTGAATGTTATCTGCTGTTATGCCCCCACTGAGGATGCCGATGAGGACAAGGATAGGTTTCATGGACAAATTCAGGATATTTTGAATTCTGTCAAGAAAGGAGATATTACCCTTGTTCTTGGTGATTTCAATGCCAAAGTTGGTACTGACTCTAACCTTTGGGGAGGAGTAATAGGCCCTTTTCGTATTGGTAGCTTCAATGGCAATGGGCAACGTCTCCTACAGGTAAGTAAACTCAATGGATTCAGAATAACTAACACTTATTACAAACACCGCGACATACATAAATACACATGGGTTTCACCTGATGGGCTGCATAAGAATATGATTGATTATATATTAATTAACAGCAAATGGGCTAGTTCTGTTAGAAATACCAGGTCATATACTGGATCTGAAATTGGATCTGACCATTACCTTGTTAAAAGTGTCTTGCAACTTAGGGTTAAAAATTTTACTTTTAATACTGAAGTTCTGAAAGACCCAGTTATAGCCAAAATAGTAACCATAATAGGTTACTTAGTCATTATGACAGTCATGGTATGCTCTACTGAAGTTGAGGAAGAATGGGATCATTTTAAACAGGCTTTTTTGGACACAGTACTCTTTTAGGAAAAAAGGATCAGAAGAGGCAGAATTAGCTGAGTGATAAGGCATTTGAGCTTATTTCGGAAATAAATAACTGCAGGAATGTCCTTAATCAATACCCTACTAGTCCTAATAGAAAGCATTACAGAGAACTTAATAAACGTGTAAAAGATCAGTTAGCTGCTGATAAAAATCTTTGGCTTGATGGTTTGGCTGACAAAGCCGAGGAAGCAGTTAGACAGCACAACAGCAGAGAGCTGTACCACATAGTTAATGTTTTGTGTGGTAGAAAAGGGACAGGTATATAGGGATTGAAGGATAAACAAGGTAAGGTTATAGAAGGTAAGGATTCTGCCATGACTAAGTGAGCTGAGCATTTCAGTGATATTCTAAACAATGCGGTTAGTTCTATTCCCATTGTTTGCAATGATGATAGATGCATTGGTGGCTTTAATGTTGGCCCTATAACACAATCTGAAGTTATTTTGGCTGTTTTTAAACTTAAAGTACATAAATCCCCAGGGGTAGATGAAATCACTGAAATACTGAATATCTTTTATGATAAAGGCATGGCTCCTAAGGATTTTACCAGAGATATTGTTATCGCAGTTCTTGTGATAACTATAGGGGTATCAGCCTACTCTCTGTTCCAGGTAAAGTTCTTTCCATGATTGTGCTTAATAGAATTAAGAATCTGGTTGACAGTCAATTGCGTGATGAGCAATGTGGATTCAAAAGTGGTAGTGGATGTGTGGATCAGATATTTTCACTTAGGCAGATTCCTGAGAAATGTTTAGAGTTTCAGAAATCTTTGGTTGCCAGCTTTGTTGATTTCAAAAAGGCTTTTGACTCTGTTGATCATCATAATTTGTGGTTAATTGTGAGATCGTATGGCATATCAAACAAGTTAGCTATAATGATGAACACTCTCTATAATAACACTGAGTCATGTGTGAGAGTTGGTAAGTCTTGTAGCAATTATTTTACATTACTTCTGGTGTTCGACAAGGGTGCATTTTGTCTCCTTTTCTCTTTAGCTTGGTTATTGATTATGTTATGCAAAATTCACTTCGAGGGAAAGATTTTGACCTTAAATGGGCTGGAGGTACGAAAATTTCTGATTTATATTATGCTGATGATTTAGCCCTTTTGGCAAATGATGTTGAGATGAACTCTTTCATTCGAGTTGTTGATGAGACTGGTAGTAGAGTAGGTTTGGTTATAAACAGAGAGAAAGCTAAAGTGATGAAAATTGGTCAGGCAAGCTGTGATTCAGTTAATCTGAATGGTTGCAGTCTTGAGCAGGTGTCACAGTTTAATTATCTTGGGAGCTATGTAACAGATAATGGTGATGTGAGGCATGAGATTAACAGACGAATAGGGATTGCTGCCGGGACTTTTAAGAATCTATGGAGAGTGTGGAGAAATAGGCTAAATTAATATACCTAAAGACTAAAATTAGGCTATAATAGTTTGGTTCTTTCTAGGGTTAGTTATGGTAGTGATTATAGGGTTATATATGTTTTTGATTCCAGATGCTTACGCAGTATTTTGGGCATTAGGTGGTTCAACTTTGTAACTAATGATGAGGTTAGGCAAAGGAGTTTGCAACCTCCTTTGAGCAGCATATTGTGCAGAGAGAGACTCCGTTTGTTTGGCCTTGTTTCCCATATGAATAATTATAGATTGGCGAATAAGATTATGAACAGTGTGCCTAAAGGCCTCAGAATGAATGGGAGACCTAGGATGCGGTGGGCAGACAATGTCAGACAGGACCTTGTTAGAATTGGTGTGCTCACCAATCATGGCTAGGTGGCTATAATAGTTTGGTTCTTTCTAGGGTTTCAACAGATGCAGCAGATGTAGCTCAGGACAGACTTGCTTGGAGAACTAAATTGCATGGTCTGGTTTGACCTCCGTAGCCCATGGCTGCTTGAGGATGATGATGATGAACTCTAGTAGCACTGCTAAAACTAATTACTTCAAGCCTTATATACTCGACTCAGTATTATTATAGAGAGCCTTCATTGTGCTATCTTGCCAGGTATGCCATACAGTAACACAATCAACCACAAATTATGACAATCAACAGTCAAAAGCTTTTTGAAATCTACAAAGCTAGTAACCATAGGTTTCGAAAACTCAACATTTCTCAAGAATCTGTCGTGAAAATATTTTATATATGCACTCCTACCACTTATGAATCCATTGTTCATGATGCAATTGTTCTTCCAAATTCCAAATTCTGGTAAACAAAATGATGTAAAAAATTTTACCTGAAACTAGGTGTGTACTGGCAAAGAGTGTTGTATCGTATAAGGGTGCCTTATGTCCTCTTAGGACATATGTTTTTTAATTAAAAAAACATTTCACACAAATTCCACAGAATTGGAGAAAAATGGCTGTAAGTAGTAAGTGTGAACTGTCAACAGAATAACTATTTAAATCTTGACAAAATTGAAATTAAGTTTTTTATCGCAAATTAACCCTTTCAGGACGATAAGGTTTCTAAGAGTAAATATTAGTATGTAACTGTTTATTTTAGTTTGTTTAGACGTAAAATAAATAAAAATCATAAGAAAAATACATAACAATGTGTAGTTTTTTTTGGAATTTTATGGGAAATATTTTTCCCAATGGACTATAAAGGTAACAGAAATTATAGTAAGGCTTATTATGCAATGTCTTTTATTTATTGGTTTATTAGAACAAAATGTTAACTAAAATAATACAAAATTATGAAATAAAATTACTGTACAAAATGATGTGCTAATTATAATATTCTGTGAAGCAATTTCTTTTGGTAGTGAGGCAAAGATGGACATTGCACATAGTACATATATTATGCGTCCTGATAGTTCTGTTTTTGTTTTCTAAACGTTCCCGTTTACGTAATTGCGTTCGGCATACGTTCTATTTTGACATTCTGTATAAAAAATGCAGATAAGGTTATAATTAAATACGACAATCACCAATTTTAAAATGGGAAAAATGTTTCCCTTAGTCGTGAAAGGTTTAAGCAGCTTGCTATTGCTTAAATTTGCTATTGCTTAAAAAGCAGCTTGCTATTGTTTAAAATGGGAAAAATGTTTCCCTTAGTCGTGAAAGGGTTAAGCAGCTTGCTATTTCTGCATCCCTGAAAAAATGAGCCAATACATCCCTATCCTAACAGAAAGTAGACTGATGTATTGTTTTTCTGCTGAGGACCTTCTCACTTCCTCACAGACCTTCTACTATGTCATATAAACTGAGGCTCCTGTCAGACCTCTGTGGCAAGCAGCTGCTTGAGAGAGTAAAATGGTTAAGAACTGCACCTTTATAATAAAAAAGTTCAGAATTTCAGTCGGTTATGTGACAATAGAAACATTCCCAGCTCTAGGCATTTCACTAGTAATTTCATCTACCCCTGAAGTTTTATGAAGTTTTAATTTAGAGATAGCCAAAGTAACCTCAAATTGTGATATAGGTCCAGCACTGAAACCAGTGTTTACATTTATCATTACAAATAATGGGAGTAGAACTAGCCACATTGTTCAGAACATCTCTGAAATGCTCAACCCACCTAGCCATGATAGAATTCTTACCTTCAGTGTGTCTATGTGTCTTTATATATACAATCATATCAGAATAATATGACCACCTACCTAATAATGGGAATAACCACCCTTTAACCGGATGACAGCGGTGAGGCTGCATGGCCACAATGAGACCCTGGAAGGTTGCCAGAGGCACACATGCCCATTCGGACTCCAGCAGAGCACGGAGATTCTGGAGATGTGATTGTGGGTCTGCACGCAGAACCAGTTGATCCAAATGGTCCCACAAGTGCTCTATGGTATTGATGGCATGCGATTTCGCCGGCCAAGGGAGACATCATTGTTGTGTTCCTGGAACCAATCACGCACCTGGAAAGGCACATTGTCCTGTTGGTAGACACCATCACCACCAGGGTAAACGTCCAACATGAAGGGATGCATGTGGTCAGCGAGGATGGACAGGTAGCCATTAGCATTCAGGGACCCATCCAGTGGTACCAGCAGCCCCAGGTCATACCAGGAAAACATCCTCCAGACATGCACACTCTCACTGCCGGCCTGTACTTGACCAACAAGCGTGTCCGACTGTTGGTTCTCATGTGTCTGACATCATATCCACCACCTCCCATCACTTCTGTGGAGTAGAAACCTCGATTCGTTGGAGAAGGCAACCTTTTTCCACTCTTCTACTGTCCAATGACAGTAGTCCCATGCAAACTGCAGGCATCGTTGCCAATGGACCTTGGTTAACATGGGCACTTTTACACAGCATCAACTCCAGAGACCCATGTGTAACAGGGTTCGCTCAACTGTTATCGGATACACGTACCTGGGTGCCCCAGCATTCATTTGAGTGGTCAATTGCTGCACTGTTGCTCATTGTTTGCCCTTTACCAGTCAACGGAGGTGACATTCTCCTCTGGTGTCGGATGACTTTTGGGGTTCCACAGTTATGATGTCTGGAGGTACTCGGTGTGCCAGCGGTCCATTCTTGGTTCACCCAAGTAAAGTAAACTACAGCACCTCGCGAACAGCCCACAAAGTAAGCTACAGCACCTCGTGAACAGCCCACAAAGTCTGCTGTTTGTCTGTCATAGGAACAATGATGTTCAAATACAAGGCCTATGTAGTCCATTTTGTGTTCAGGCTTCAATTTCCTGGAAACCTATTGCGCATACATTTTTCAAAATTGGAGGCAACGCGTTATAGTCTAAACCATGGAAACATCCCACAACATCTGCTGCATCATCAGTCCTTACCCATCTGTCAGCTCAGATCATTAATTTCACTTGGGCCACAATTGCATTAGCCACATTTTCAACTGCATGTGCTAACCTGGAATTGTCTTAAAGTTTTAATGTCATTATCCAAATTTTTCAATAAAATAAAAAATACTTCCTGAAGCAGCTGCTTACCATAGAGGTCTGACAGGAGCCTATCAGTTTAATTCCCATAATATAAGATCTGTGAAGATGGCGGGACCTTAGCAGAATGAAAAAATACCTCCTCAAGCAGCTGCTTGCCACAGATGTCTGAGATGTCTTACCGAGGCTCAAACCCAGGTTCCTTAGAGAAGTAGCCAAGCGTGCTAACCACTCGACCATAGGATGGCTAGATTTTTAAACCCAGTTGTACATACCTTTACGTGACAAACAGTTCTTCAATATATCGGAAGCGCTTCTTTTGAGTGAATATCCTTGAACAAGCGTCCTTTAATAAAATCCCACATAAAATGCACAACATGGTGCCTTTTTTCAGTTGTGCACTCTTGCAATACAGTTATCTTTCACCCAACTGTTAACTGAAGTGCATGCAAAAATCATAGTGGTCTATACCACTATGGAATGTGCTGCAACCTACTGCTAAGAACTTAACAGTAGGTTTGTGGATTCGACAGAAAGTTGTTCCATCATATCTTTTGAACGCGATGGAGAAACAATGATTTATGTGCCAAATGAATGAAAGCTTGTGACAATGCAAAACCAATCGCTGCAAGACATAGTAACTCTTGCACATGACTCAATGTTATTATAGAGAGCTTTCATTATGTTAACTAACTTATCAGGTATTCCATATGATCTAACAATTAATCACAAATTATGTCGATGAGCAGAGTCAAAAGCCTTTTTGAAATATATAAAACTAGTAACCACAGGTTTCTTAAGCTCGAAACATTTCTCAAGAATCTGCCTAAGTGAAAATATCTGATCCACACATCTCCTACCACTTCTGAATGCACATTACTCATCACGCAATTGCCTGTCAACCAGATTCTTATTTCTATTAAACACAATCATGCAATGAACTTTACCTGGAACAGAAAGTAAATTCTCCTATAATTATCACAAGAACTGTGATCACCTTTTTCAGAAATTGGGACAATGATAGCTCTAGTAAAATCCTTAGGAACTACACCTTTATCATAAAAAATATTCAAAATTTCCGTCAGCCATGTACAACACAAATGATCCCAGCTCTAAGCATTTCAGTGGTGATTACTTCCACCCCTGGAGATTTATGCAGTTTTAATTTAGAGATAGCCAAGTCAACTTCGGAATGTGATATAGGGCCATCATTAAAGCCAGTAATGTATCTATCCAGTATGTTATTTAATTGCTTACTCAGATTTGTTAGCCAATCTCTGAAGCCAAAGATTCTTATCAGCTGTTAACTGATCCTTTAAATATTTATTAAGTTCGTTGTAATGCCTTCTGTTAGGACTAGTAGGTTTTTGATTCATATTAATCCTGCACTTCCTTGTTTCAGAAATAAGTTCCATAGCCTTATCACTCAAATAATTTTGTTTCCTCTGTCAACGTGACAACACAAATGTTCCCAGCTCTAAGCATTTCAGTGGTGATTTCGTCCACCCCCGGGATTTATGTAGTTTTAATTTAGAGATTGCTAATGCCACTTCGGAATGTGATATAGGGCCATCATAAGAGCCAGTAATGCATCTATCCTCATTACAAACAATGCGAGTAGAAATAATCACATTATTTAGAACATCTCTGAAATGCTTTGCTCACGTAGCCATCATAGAATCCTCACTTTCAACCAGCTTGCCATATTTATCCCTGTGTACCTGTTTGTTTGTTCCCACATAAAACAGTAACAATCTGGTACAACCCCCTGCTGTTCTAACTGCTTCCTCTGCTTTGTCAGCCAAGCTATCAAGTCGAATATTCTTATCAGCTGTTAACTGATCCTTTACATTTTATTAAGCTTGTTGTAATTCCTTCCGTTGGGACTAGTAGGTTGTTGATTCATATTAATCCTGCACTTCCTTCTTTCAGAAATATGTTCCAAAGCCTTATCACTCAAATAATTTTCTTTCCTCTGTTCCCTTTTACCAAAAGAGTACTGTTGTTTTCAAGAAAAGCCTGTTTAGACTGATCCCATTCTTTCTCAACTTCAGCAGTAAGCAAACCACGATTGTCATAATGACTAAGTAGCCTATCATGGTATGTTTTGGTTATATCTGACTTTTTCAGACCTTCAGTGTTGAAGGTAATTTTCTTAAGCTTCACCTGGAAGACACTTTTGACCACATAATGGTCAGACCCAATTTCGGCTCCCCTGTATGATCTAGTATTCCTAACTGAGCTGAGCCATTTGCTCAAAATGTAATCTATCATATTCCTGTGCAACCTATATAATCCTGGTGTTTGTAGTATGTATTATAGTATATATTTGTAGTATGTATATATCCTGGTGTTTGTAGTATGTATTAGTTTTTCATAAGCCATTAAGTTTACTTACCTGTAGAAGACGTTCCCCATTGACGTTGGAACTACCAATGCCAAAGGGACCTAAAACTCCTGTCCAAAGGCCATAGTCAGTATCAACTTTAGCATTGAAGTCACCTAGCACAAGGGTAATATCTCCTTTCTTCACAGAATTCAAAATATCCTGAAGTTTTCCGTAAAACCATCCTTCACATCCTCATTGGCATCCTCAGTGGGGGCATAACAGCAGATAACGTTCAAGTCTTTAATTTTTGTTTTAAATTTTTCTTCATATCCTAGAAGAGCACCACTGGTGTGTCTGCTGAGGATCAAACCTACACCTTGGAAATGCTTTCCATCCTTCCTCCCTGAAAAGAGAAATTTAAAGTTATTTTGAAGTATGACCTATCCATTTGGTCTTTTATCTATCCATCAAGTCTGTTGCAAGCTACGATATCTAGGTTATAAAGCTAGAATTTCTCCGTGAGGACATCAAGAGTGAATGATTGCAGAGAGAAAATGATTAGTAGGTTTTTTTAAAGAAACTAGGTTTATTGAGATAGGTAGGGCCAACAATATCAAACAGCCCCCTGATCGCAGGCATGGGGCAAAAATCTGTTCCTCTTCCGCTAAAGGCTGAAGTCACCGATGCTGATAGGTACTTCAGGCAGCACTTTTTCAAGTGGACTTTTTCAAGAGCGATATGGCTTACCTGAAACACATTACTCCAGCTTAGGATTGACGATGCCCAATTAGCTAAGTGCTGTTCAGGTACCTGCGATGGCCTGTGATCAGAATTATCCACCAGCTGATATAAGGTATCCCATGCCTATGTTCACTTAGGGTTGGCAACCCAGAAGCAAACAGCAACAGATTCTCCCTCAACAGAGGCCCACCAGTGCAGCAAATCCATGATCCATAATCAAGCTGAAGCCATAAACCCAGTCCAGTGTAGTAGGTATTGTACTGATTATTTAATCAGTACAAGGACCCTGTAGTTGACCACTCCTCAGCAGGGTTGAAAAAAAAGGAAGAAAGTGACCATTGATGACCAGATCAGTAGACTGTACTGAACTGGCAGTCCTCCGCTTCCGTTCCCTTCCAAAAGAGATTATCTCTTTTGAAAGGTACTAACGGCGATTATTTATAAACTTTAAAACATACTTTTTTGATTATTGAAATGTCCAATATAAATAGCCGGTTGATAGTTTTTAAAGTTTCTTACTAAGTAACAATTCCGTGCACATGAAAAAAATAATAGTGCGTTTCGTACATTTCACTTCCACAGCACCACACAGAGGTGGGTTAAGGATTAATGTAGTAGGAAAGTGTAATGCCAATCAGAGGTGTGTTTTTTTTTTGAGGGGGAGGGAATGTAATATTGAGAAATCCGGACAAATCCAGATGTTTAACTCTTCCGGGTCCATGCAATATATGTTTTTAAAGTTGCATTGTATATAATAAATATATACAACTTATTAATTTTAGTTCATACATTTTAACAGTTGTATATGCATATTTTTTTTTCAAGGTGCTTGATGGAAAAGAAGTTCTCTGTTATTGCTTTATAATTATTTTGCTTTTTCAATATTGCAGTTCACAGTACAGAAACCATAATGTTTGTGCTGTTTTGGGCTGGCATGGTCGCTGCTACTTTTGGTGTAATTATGTACTATGGAACAGAATTTGTGGACTATCCAAAACTACGAGAAGTGAGGCCAAAAGTAAAATATGAATAAATAGAAACTTATAAATTGCTTTTAGTTTCAGAAATGGCTTGTTGAAGAGAATCAGAAGTGAATATACATTCCTTTCATTCATTTTATGAGGTTAAAGGAAGTGTTGGTTGTTACATATTTAATGGCATCAAAAAACACGAAATTCTGTGTTTCCAATTAACGTTATTTAAGGGAGAGTAGTAATTCGTGGTCATAATATTTGTTGCTTAGTACATTGTACTATATATTAATTAAATTGTGTAATTAAAACTTTTCAATGCACTATAGGCATTACTTATGTCTCTATTTTTTTTTCATGTTAACACTACAAAAAGAAAAACGCTGAAAACCAAAGTTGCTTTAAAAAATTAAGTTAAAGGTATTATTAAAATATGCGTTGCTGATAAGAAGCTATAGCAAATAGTAAAAAAATTGATAATCAAAAATATGTACAGAATTTACTTTTAGATTCTTAATTCTTGGATGTAATAGTATATAAATGCTATGCATATCAGGGACAGCTGAATTACAATTTATTGAAATTTACACTTAGATAAGAACGGTAACGAAACTATTATTCCTTGTAAAATAGTCAATTATCACAGGAAATGTTCTCTACACATGAGACTCATGAAATAATTAGCTGAAAAAAAAATTAGTTTCGCCGTGAATGGAATTCGAACCCGTTTTCCTGTAACATGCGAGGCGTGCCCGCCATTACACCATCAGTGGCTAACCTTTTTTTAAGCTAATGCGATTTTCACACTTCCCCACATATTATTTGATTCACTCTTGATATCATTTATGTCAGGAAACAGACAACTAAGTTGCCTCATATGATGGAATGCCATAAGCATGTGTGGCAAATATTCAATTCCATCATTTGATGAAATTGAATACTTGAGGCAACTTGGTTGCCCATTTGCTAACATAGATGGTGCCATGAGCGAATGAAATAATATGCAAGAAAGTCTACAAGTCATTGTCTGAAGGAAAAGGTTAGCAACGCACAACTGTTTTTGAACCTGAATTTGATTTTGGGAAAAAACTAAAGACATCCTGGAATTTGTTAAACGAATGAATTTACATTCATACAAAATCCTCATGTAGCCATGGTCTATGGAGATCCAACCAGACTGTGTAATTTTCCTCTCCAGACGTCTCTCTTTTGAGCTACAGCTGCTGCATTTGGCCACTCTAGGTCAATTCTAGCAAGGTCCTGTTTGACATTGTCTGCCTATCGCAACCTAGGTCTCCCCCTTTTTCTGATACCCTTAGGCACACTGTTCATAATCCTGTTTGCCAATCTGCAGCTTTACATACGAGCAACATCACCAAACCAATGCAGTCTCTCTCTGCACAATATGCTGCTCAAAAGTGGTTGATGACTCCTTCTAACCTTATCATTACTTACAAAGTCAAACCACCTAATGCCCAAGATACTGCATAAGCATCTAGAATGAAAAGCATCAAGTTTCTTGTTATTCTGCTTACAAAGGGTCCATGTTTCGCTACCATAACTAACCTTAGAAAGAACTAAACTATTATACAGCCTAATTTTAGTTTTTAGGTATATAAAACCCATTTTTCCATATTTTCCACAGATTCTTAAAAGTCCCGGCAGCAATCCCCATCCGTCTGTTAATCTCGTGCACATCACCAGCATCTGTTACATAGCTCCCAAGGTAATTAAATTGAGACACTTGCTCAATAGTACAGCCATTCAAAGCAACTGAAGCACCATCTGCCTGACCAATTTTCATCATTTTAGTTTTTTCTCTGTTTATCACCAAACCTACTCTATTACCAGTCTCATCAAGAGCCCTAATGAACGAATTCATCTCATCGACATCAGTAGCCAACAGGACCAAATCATCTGCATAATCTAAATCAGAAATTTTAAAATCTTTAGACCATTTAAGGCCAAAATCTTTCCCTTGCAAAGAATTTCGCATTACATAATCAATAACCATACTAAAGAGAAAAGGAGACAAAATACACCCTTGTCTAACTCCACTAGCAATGCTAAACCAATCGCTGCAAGATGTACCAACTCTCGCACACGACTCTGTGTTATTATAGAGAGAATTCATTATACTAACAGACTTATCAGGTATTCCATATGATCTAACAATCAACTGCAATTTATGACGATCAACAGAGTCGAAAGCCTTTTTGAAATCAACAAAGCCAGCAACCACAGGTTTCTGAAACTAAACATTTCTCAAGAATCTGCCTAAGTGAAAATATCTGATCCACACATCCTCTACCACTTCTCAATGCACATTGCTCATCACACAATTGCCTGTCAACCAGATTCTTAATTCTATTAAGCACAATCATGGAAAGAACTTTACCTGGAACAGAAAGTAAATTCCCCTATAATTATCACAAGAACTGTGATTACCTTTTTCATAAAATGGGACAATGATAGCTCTAGTAAAATTCTTAGGAACAACACCTTTATCATAAAAAAAATATTCAAAATTTCCGTCAGCCACGTGACAACACAAATGTTCCCAGCTCTAAGCATTTCAGTGGTGATTTCGTCCACCCCCGGGATTTATGTAGTTTTAATTTAGAGATTGCTAATGCCACTTCGGAATGTGATATAGGGCCATCATAAGAGCCAGTAATGCATCTATCCTCATTACAAACAATGCGAGTAGAAATAATCACATTATTTAGAACATCTCTGAAATGCTTTGCTCACGTAGCCATCATAGAATCCTCACTTTCAACCAGCTTGCCATATTTATCCCTGTGTACCTGTTTGTTTGTTCCCACATAAAACAGTAACAATCTGGTACAACCCCCTGCTGTTCTAACTGCTTCCTCTGCTTTGTCAGCCAAGCTATCAAGCCGAAGATTCTTATCAGCTGTTAACTGATCCTTTACATTTTATTAAGCTTGTTGTAATTCCTTCCGTTAGGACTAGTAGGTTGTTGATTCATATTAATCCTGCACTTCCTTCTTTCAGAAATATGTTCCAAAGCCTTATCACTCAAATAATTTTGTTTCCTCTGTTCCCTTTTACCCAAAAGAGTACTGTTTTCAAGAAAAGCCTGTTTAAACTGATTCCATTCTTTCTCAACTTCAGCAGTAAGCAAATCACGTTTGTCATAATGACTAAGTAGCCTATCATGGTATGCTTTGGTTATATCTGAATCTTTCAGTGTTGAAGGTAATTTTCTTAACCTTAGCACAACATTTCTTAAGCTTCAGCTGGAAGACACTTTTGACCACATAATGGTCAGACCCAATTTCGGCTCCCCTGTATGATCTATTATTCCTAACTGAGCTGGGCCATTTGCTGTTAATTAAAATGTAATCTATCATATTCCTGTGCAACCCGTCAGGTGAAACTCGTATACTTATAAATATCCCGGTGTTTGTAGTATGTATTAGTTATTCGTAAGCCGTTAAGTTTACTTACCTGTAGAAGACGTTCCCCACTGCTATTAGAACTACCAATGCCAAAGGGACCTAAAACTCTTATCCAAAGGCCAGAGTAGTACCAACTTTAGCATTAAGTCACCTAGCACAAGGGTAATATCTCCTTTCTTCACAGAATTCAAAATATCCTGAAGTTTCCCGTAAAACTCGTCCTTCTCATCCTGATCAGCATCCTCAATGCGGGCATAACAGCAGATAACATTCAAGTCTTCAATTTTTATTTTAAATTTTGCTTCATGTCCTAGAAGAGCATCACTGGTGCGTCTGCTGAGGATCAAACCTACACCTTGGAAATGCTTTCCATCATTCCTCCCTGAAAAGAGAAATTTAAAGCTTTTTAAGTATGATCTTATTGGTCTTGTCCCGTTTGGCCTTTACCTATCCATCTAGTCTGTTGCAAGCCTAGAATATCTAGGTTATAACGTTAGAATTCCTGCGTGAGGACATCAAGAGAATAATCTCTATGTAATGTCCTCACGTTCCTGCAGATGGCTTCTGATCAGGATTATCCACCAGCTGATATAAGGTATCCCATGCCTCTGTTGACTTAGGGCTTTCAACCCAGAAACAAACAGAAAACACAGCAGCAGATTCTCCCTCAACAGAAGTCCACCAATGCAGCAAGTCCAGAATCCATAATCAAGCTCAAATCCATAAAGAAGTCAAGTCTAGTAGGTATAAATGGTCAGCAGCAGGACCCTGTGAAGTTGACCATACTGAATTGGCAGCCCTCCCTTTCCGTTCCCTTCCAAAAGAGAATATCTGTTTTGAAAGGTACTAACGGCCTGCACCATGAAAAGGCGGGATCGGACATTAGGCGCTAGACCTGGCCGTTTCTGTGCATCATCACTGGGGATTGGTACACAGCTCTCATTCCAGTCAATGCATAGGAAGTTGGGTTGTTTTACCTCTGAGCGGC
Source organism: Ryuthela nishihirai (assembly GCA_038380435.1). Taxonomy (NCBI): domain Eukaryota; kingdom Metazoa; phylum Arthropoda; class Arachnida; order Araneae; family Heptathelidae; genus Ryuthela; species Ryuthela nishihirai. The sequence goes on from JAWZYU010000034.1 coordinate 34,209, forward strand.
ACTTTTTTGCACACCATGGGCTAAATGGCCAGGTCACATGGACCCCAAAGGTTCAGAGAAGGTTAGAGGGGGGACCCACTGGAACAGCTGTTGGGAAACAGATGGTAGCCTCCCGTCAAGGCCATCCAGCGTGTTCTTTAACGTGCACAGGGTATGGGTCTCCCGCACACGGGGCCACGGCTTAACGTCCCATCCGACGGACGGCGGCCTTTCCAAGCCCATCGGTGTCCCCTACTGACCGTGGGCAGGACGGAGAATTTTGCGGAGATAAATCTCAACGCTGACCCAGCTGGGACTCGAACCTGGGAACTACAGATTACGAGCCTGGCGCGCTACCGACTGAGCCACCCCCGTCCCAATGCGTAGGAAGAATTATATCCAATGCTTAAAAGTTTGTATTAAGTTCAGGCAAGCAAAAAACTGGAAAGATTGACATTGCAGTATCACTGTGTTGGGATACAGGCATTTGAATTTATAGTCTCTATTTTTACATCCGATGGATAAGCAAACTTCATCTCACTTTATCCTAAGACTCGTAATTGGAACTCCAATGGTCTTAAATGCGACCTCATAGAGTTTCGTAACTTTTTATACACTCGCAAAATTGCTGCTGCCCTGCCCTGTGAAACTCATGTCAGAGCTAATGACAGCATCAAAATACCCAATTATGATATCTACCGAAATGACAGAGTTCATATCAGAGGTTGGGGAACGGCAATAGTTATTAAAAGTTTACCTCACTGCCGTCCCTTGGCCAAGAGGTTAGCGCGCTTGGCTATTGATGTAAAGGACCTAGGTTCGAGTCCTGGGTAAGGCATGGCTTTTTTCTGCTGAGGTCCTGCCATCCTCTCAGACCTACTATGGCATTTAAACTGACAGGCTCCTGTCAGACCTGTGTGGCAAGCAGCTGCTTGATGGTTTTTTATTTTTTTTTTATTATCTCACTACTGCCTTCCCCACCTCTGATCTCAAAAATATTGAAGCCACTATTGTGGTTCAAGCTTGTTTGAGCTTATAAGGCCCCTAATGCTGAACTTTTATTCAAGGACTTGGATTGTATATTTAGCCATAGAACTCCGACTGTGCTTGCAGGAGATCTCAACTGTAAGCACCAGTCTTGGAATTAAAGATTGGGAAATAAAAGTGGTCGTCTTTTTTACTGGATTATGCTATAACAAAAGAACTCGTAGTAGCACCAAAGAAGTCAACTATTTTTCCCAATAATTGTTTGCATAGGCCAAATGTCCGTGACATTACAATTTTTGGACACTTTTGCCCAGATTATGATTTACAAGTGATCCACGAACTGAGTTCGAATCACGAACCCATTATTAGAATCAAGAATTAGTTAACAGAAATCTTATGCAACATAGGATCACCACCTTGGAGAGGTATAGATTCCTTGTGAATGAGAATCTTAATGACAAAACAACTGCTAATTTCCCAATATTTCATTGAAAGAGAAATATCTTCTTTTAATGATCATATTACCAATGCTTATCTGTTGGCTAGCAGGAACAATGCTGATGATGTGGACAAGGTGGAAACTTTTGCGACCACCTTGTCCTCATTATTGGAAGATCAGTTTCAGGATAATGGTGATTTGTCCGATGAAGATATATCATAAAATGTTGAAAATGCACTGAACCATTTTTACCAGTCGGTGATCTCAAGTATCGAATTTACAACTCCTACGGAGGTTAATAACTCTATTCAGATGTTAAAACATAGAAAGGCTCCTGGCCTGGATGATATTATCAACACTACGATTAAGCATCTTTCGCCTAGGGCCATTGTTTACATCTGTTCCATCTTTAATGCCCTTCTACGATTAAAATATTTTCCATCAATCTGGAAGAAGGATATGATTAAAATGATTCATAAGCCTGGGAAAATCCCAACTTTTCCCCAGTTTGGGTTGGGTTGTTTTACCTCCGAGCGGCACTTTTTTGCACACAAATGGCCAGGTCACATGGACCCTGAAGGCTCAGAGAAGGCTGGGGGAGGGGGACCCACTGGAACAGCTGTTGGGAGACGGTAGCCTCCCGTCAAGGCCATCCAGCGTGTTCTTTAATGTGCACAGGGTATGGCTTAACGTCCCTTCCGACGGACGGCGGCCTTTCCCAAGCCCATTGGTGTCCCCTACTGACCGTGGGCAGTGCGGGGAATTTTGCGGAGGTAAATCTCAACGCTGACCCAGCTGGGACTCGAACCTGGGAACTACAGATTATGAGCCTGCCACGCTACCGACTGAGCCACCCCCGCCCCTTTTTCCCCAGAGTTATAGACCTATTAGTCTGCTTCCATGCCGAGACAAATTATTTGAGAGAATAATCTTGAATCGCCTCATGGAGCACACTGATCAAAATAGCCTAATTCCAGAGGAGAAATTTGGCTTTAAGCGGAAACGATCTACTGTGCATCAACTATTGAGACTAGTTGAAAAAATAGCAGAATCTTGAAATAAAAAGGAGACTGTCGCATCCACTATTTTAGATGTAGCAAAAGCATTTGATAAGGTCCAGACAGAAGGTCACATTTTTAAAATCATCAAAGCTGACTTCTCTTCGGGTATGACTAATATCATCCAGTCATACTTGAACGGAAGAACTTTCTGTGTAAAGATTGGCAACTGCCTGTCTATTGAAAGAGAGAGATAGATGCAGGTGTCCCACAAGGTTCCTTGTTGGGTCCTGCTCTATTAAATTTTTACATTCACGATCTTTCTGATCTTAAACAGATCACAACGGCAGTTTATGCCGATTATATTGCTGCGCTTTCTTCGTCCTTCAGCCCCAGTCTGACTATTAAACGGCTGCAACTGGGATTGGAGAAAGCAGCGCGGTGGTACTCAAAATGGAGAATCAGAATTAATCCTGAGAAAAGACAATCAGTTCTCTTTTTCAAGCAAAAGAATTATTAATCCCGATTCTCCAACTATATTTGGTATACAAACTAAATGGACACCATTGGTTAAATATCTTGGTGTCACTCTACATAAGGAGCTTAAATGGGATGCACATGTAACTAATGTGCTTACCAAAGGCATTATCATTAGTTAAACTTGGTCCCTTGATAGGGTGGAATTCTACGCTCCCTCTGGAAAAGAAAATATTCTTGTCTCAGACCATTGTGCAGCCTATCCTGACGTATGCCTCACCAGTGTAGGGCATCGCTACCAACACAAGAGTTTCCAAAACAAAATTTTAAGATCAATGGTCAGTGCGCTATGGTTTGTGAAGAATAAAACCATTCAGAATGACCTGGGCATTGATCACGTATATACATACATCAGGCAGACCTTTTTCGAGGCAGTGGGAGACCACCCTTGCAAAATTATACACTGAAGTGCTATTGAATTAGGGATAGCAACCTAGTAACGTGTTAGACCCCCCTGGCCCTGATAATGGCCACCACATGACAAGGCAAAGACTCCACAAACTTGCGTAAATATTCCACAGGTATGGTGTCCCATTCATCCTCCAGAGCTGTCCCCCAATTCTCTCAAGGTCGTTGCTGATGGGACACGGGCCTGAACACTCTGCTCGACTGTATCCTAAAGTTTTTTGATGGGATTTAAATCTGGGCTTCTAGGTGGCCAATTCATTATTTCAAAGTCGGCAGAATGCTCCTGCAAACATGCCAGTAGCCAACCTGGACCTGTGAGATGAACAGTTGTCTTGCCATCTCAATTGGGATGTATGATGGCCATAAATGGGTGTAAATGGTCAGCCGTGAGTTCTATGTTCAGAGTCTTTGGCACACGTACCAAAGGTCCCATAAATGTTCAACTGAAGAAACCCCAGGCCATCACTGAGCCACCACCAACTTGTACTGTTCCGACTTGGCTTGCAGAATCCATGGCTTCATGGGGTTGGTGCCATATCCTCAGTCTCCCATCGGCCTGATGAAGTTTAAATCATGATTCATCACTCCAGGCTATCCGTTGCCATTTTTGATGGTCCAGTTTCGTTGTTCTTTAACCCAGGCAAGGCGTTGAGCCCGATGTGACGTTAGAAGTGGGACTCTCGTAGGGCATCGTCTCCCAAAGCCAAGACAATGAAGTGAGTGTTGCATGGTCTGTGCACTGACTTCCTGGCTGGGAGGTGATTTCAGATAATGTCTGGCCCCTATCGGTCTGTACGATGCGGGTCAGACAGCGAAGCCAACGATCATTCAAGGTTGGTTGTCCTTTGCAGTTTGTCCAGGTGCTTGTTTTTTTGCTTGAATTTTCATATTCCTGGAACACTCTTGAAACTGTCATACGAGAAAATCCAAATTCGTTGACAATTTCGAAGATCGAGTGCCCCATCCGTCGGGCACATATGATCTGCCCTCTGTCAAATGCATCTAAATCCTGTGCCTTTCCCATTACTCTTCTCATGACGAATGCTCTTGGATGCCAAAGCTCACAGCTGTATATAACCAGAGTTTCAGTCATGCATGCGTGCAAATACGGGATTTGCGGTACTGAATTTGGATAATGTCTCTTATCCCTAATTCAATGGCACTTCAGTGTAAATACTCACTTATGATCCATTGGTGCTGAAGAAATTTAAGCACCCAAAAAGTTAATGGTTCTTGAGACCGTGTATTTACATATGATGTAATCTACACTACTGTTGTTTCTCTTTAACCTATATACTTTTTCTATTGTGTTTTAAGTAAAGATCTTGTTTTTGCCCATTGGGCACCTTTGGGGTTGTTTTGTTTTATTGCCATTGGTGCTAAATATCATTTTAAGGCTAAGGCTAGAAACTTAATAAATGTTAATTAAGATATCAATCAGGTTAGCCACTGATGGTGTAGTGTTGAGAATTCCTGGCATGTTAGTGGGAGACGTGAGTTCGAATCCCACTCACAGTAAAACAAAATTTTTGAAGCTATTTCACGAGTCCCATCGCAGGTGCTAAGTCTAGGGAATATGGAGGATGTGGCAGATCCTCAGCACCTATGGCAGTGATCACTAGCTGCGCAATATTAGCTCTATGGGGCCTGGTGTCGTGATGGAGAAACCAAGTCACACCAGAACGTTCCAGACTCTTTTCATGAATGGCACACCTAGTTTGGTTCTGAGAACCTTCGAGTAGGCTTCCTTATTCATGGTTGTTCCACGAGGCACAAAGTGAGTAACGAGAACACCTTTGATGTAAAAAAACATGAGCCATTTATTTCCCAGCTGAACGAGAATCCCAAATTTTCTTGGGTCTCAGTGAATCGGGAGCTTCAATTGACTCGATTGTTGTTTTGTTTCGGAATCATAGTGAAGGATCCAAGTTTCATTGCAAGTCGCGATTTCATTCATGAATGTTGGACCCTAGCTTTCAGAGCGATTAAGCATCTCTTTGCACAGCTGCACCCCATTTTTGTTTTTGTTCTGGAGTCAAACTGGAATCTATTGAGCACAGATTCGTGATATCTCCGGATGGGTTTTACAATCGCGTGAGAGCATCCGTATGAAACTGACATTTTCACAGCCATTTCACGAAGTGCTATTAGTCTGTTTTCATTCAGGATTACCATTCATTTTACAAGGTTTTCACCCTTAAAAAGCTCGAGAAGTTCCATTTTAATTTTTAAAAAAATCACTTGGTGGAAGATCGAGTAATAAGCAGAATGGGGTAGCCGTTTGAACTTTTCCTGTTCCGGATAAGCCGTAACTTGCCGAGTTTTGTCAGCATGCACTATCATGAAGAAGAACACTAGGCACACACCTGTTGTTAGATGCTGCTCTTTCATTTCCTTAAGTTAGGGTGTCTCGACGTGGGGTACGCAGTGCAATTTTTTGGGGTATGCCGTGAGAGCTCAAAAGTCCCTATATCGAGTAACAAAGTTCTATTCCTATTGTTATACTATAACTATAGTTTTATCTATCTATACAAAGGGTGGTGCTGTAAATGGTAGCTAGGTAGTCACTGGAAGGAGAGCTATGCATTAATCCCCTGTGATGATGCATAGAACAGGACAGGCCTAGCACCTAATGTCCAACCCCGCCTTCTCGTACCTTTCAAAAGAGATACTCTCTTGTGGAAGTGAACGGAAGGGGAGGGCTGCCAGATTAGTGTGGCCTACTGATCTGGACAACTATGGCTACTTTTCTTTTTTTTTCTACCCTGCTGAGGAGTGGTCAACCACACAGGGTCCTGGTGCTGACCATATAAACCCCTGGACTGGACAGATATATGGCTCTGAGCTTGATTATGGATCCCGATTTTGCTGCACTGGTGGGCTTCTGTGGAGGGAAAATCTTCCGCTGTGTTTTCTGTTTGTTTGTGGGTTGACAGCCCCAAGTGAATAGATTCACAGGATATGTTTATCAGCTGGTGGATAATCCTGAGCAGAGGTCATCGCAGGCACCTGAACTCTTTGCTTCTATTGGCATCGTCAAATTCTACATTAGAGGAAGTCTTCCAGTGTAGATGGCTTCAGCCTTCAGTGGTGGGGGAACGGGTCTTTGCCCCATGTCTGCGATTAGGGGGCTGTTTGATATTGTAGGCATTCCCTCTCTCAATAAACATAGTCTCTTTAAACATCCCTCTAACCATTTTCTCTCCATAGGTAGTTGGAATGTGAGGACTTTGCACAGAGCTTTTTCTCTTGATGTCCTCACACAAGAATTCCACCTTTATAATTTAGATATTCTCGGTCATCTCTTTCCAGAGAATTTTGGTTTTCTACTGGCGAAGTTAGACTTTTTTTTTGTAATTTAAAAATGTTTAACTCTAAAACAATACGAACACAAAATGAACCCAGAAAGAGAAGTTTTGATCTGGTATATTTAAAAATTTATGCCAATGGACGTTTCTGGCTCATCTATGATTTTCAACCTATGAAATAAATACCCCCTCAAGCAGCTGTTTGCCACAGAGGTCTGACAGGAGCCTGTCAGTTTATATGTCATAGTAGATCTGAGAGGATGGTAGGGCACCAGCAGAAAAACGACACGAACATCCATGCCTTACCCGGAGCTCGAACCCAGGTCCCTTAGATCAGTAGCCAAGCGTGCTAACCACTCGGCCACCTATAGAGTGCAAGAAAAGTTCTTTATAAAAAATGTCTATAAATTTCAAAACGTTCGTTTACGTAAGACTGCTACGAGAAAAATTTAAGACAGTATAAAAAGGTTTCTTCTTTATAAAAAAATCTCGTGAAATCTCATTTAATGACCAAATACACTGGGCAACACACAAAAAGACTTTGAAATGAAAATAGCCAACCGTTTCTAAATTCGAGATGCTGAACACGAAAATGGCAATAAAATTTATCGATTGGCTCTTGTTTAGGAGAGACAGAGATGGTCACATATAAACGACTCAGTCCACATTGAGTACACAGGAACCATTTCGCAACGCTGTATTTTAAACTACAGATTGCAACATATTGCGTTGTGTTGCATCAGCCCACCATACACACACACACCGGAGGTATTGCATCATTGTCTGATGCAATGTAGTTGAGTCATGACATCGTAACTTTACGATCGCGGACAAAAGATGATGCAATCGTTAGTTGTAAGTGACGTCTCGAAACGTCAGCAAGTCTTTTGAACGACTCCCATTTACCCCTGAGTCATAAGTATAACACAAGTGATCCTTGCAGTTTTAATCCAGCAGTAGTGATTTCTTGTAAATGTGCTAATAGTGAAGATACATTTTGTTACATTTGCAGGGAAGTGACGTTTGCAAGCCAGAAAAAGATATCACTCGAATAGTGAAAATCATATATGAGTTTTATTTTGGATGCAAGATCGGGGATCAGGACAAGGCCTGGACCTCACACATAAGCTGCAGTACGTGTGCAAGAAATCTTTCTAAGTGACTGAAAGGCGAAAAAATGGTGATGCAATTTGCTGCTCCTATGGTTTGAAGAAAGCCAAGCAATCACACAAATGACTGATACTTCTGCATGGTATCAGTCAGTTGTGTCATGGTATCAGTCATAATTATAGATTAGCAAATACGGTTATGAACAGTCATCATCATCATCGTCATCCTTAAGCAGCCATGGACTATGGAGGTCCAACCAGACTGTGCAATTTAGTTCTCCAAGCATGTCTGTCCCGAGTTACATCTGCTGCATTTGGCCACTTCACACCAATTCTAACAAAGTCCTGTTTGACATTGTCTGCCCACTGTAACCTAGATTTTCCCCTCTTACTGAGGCCTTTAGAGGCACACTGTTCATAACCCTATTCGCCAATCTATAATTATCCATACGGGCAACATGGCCAAACCAACAGTCTCTTATTGTACAATATGCTGAATAAAGGAGGTTGCCCACTCCTTTGCCTAAACTCATCATTACTTACAAAGTTAAACCACTTAATGCCCAAGATACTACGTAAGCATCTAAAATAAAATGCATCTAGTTTCCTGTTACCTAGTTTACAAAGCATCCAAGTTTCACTGCCGTAACTAAGACTAGAGACAACCAAACTACTATACAGTTTAATTTTAGTCTTTAGGTGTATATGCCTATTTATCCACACTCTGCATAGTTTCTTAAAAGTCCCTGCAACAATCTTTATCCGTCTGTTAATCTCATGCCGCACATCAGCAGCATCTGTTACATAGCTCCCAAGATAATTAAGCTGAGACACCTGCTCGAGTTTGAAACCATTCAGATTAACTAAATCACAGTCTGCCTGACCAATTTTCAGCACTTTCCAAAAAAGCGCGTTAGCTGAACGTTTTAGCTGAACGGTCGCATAAGAAATTGAAATTGAATTGCAGCCGCCAAAAAAAGATATAGTCAATAACGTATAGCCAATGCAAAAAAAAAAGTTAAACATAAACAATATAAATATATTAATTTTTTTAATGAGACTTCATCTCTCTTGAAGTTGGATTTCTTCTCCTTTATACGTTCTTTTTCTCTTTCACAAATTCATTCGTGGGTCGTACTAAACGTGGTGGCGTGCCACAGTTTGCACAGATCTGGGCTCCAGGGTCGCCCATACATTGTGAAACACCTCGAAAAGAGAAGTTTAGTTGTTGTATTAGATTGTGTACCCCCCACCCCCGATAGGGGACCACCTTGTGGTGGTGGTGGAGGGGGGGGGGGCTTTGGGCCCAGCAACCGGTTGAAGACTTTGCTGACCGGATTGGGTCCCCGGTTGGACAGAGCCAAGACCAACCGAGGTCAAAGACATCGCTGACCGGTTTAGTGGCCTGGATGGACGGTGTCAAGACCTCAACATCAGGCGCTCCGTGGAGCAGTTCAAGGGCTGAACAGATTTGATTCCCTAGTAGGCACGAGCCCTTTTAAAAAAATGGGCCCCACTAAGAGTCTCCACCCCGGGTGCCAAGCAAACTTAGATCTACATATCCTTGTTCACGGCTAACCTGGGAACAGATTAAATTTCAGGTTTCTACCGGTGGTTAGCTTTCCTTCTATAGGACTGCTGTCATGTGAGGTTGGGGATGAGATGCATCTATATGGTGTATTCTTGCCCCCGATTCTAGATAGTCACGGCTTTTCGTTAACTTGGTAGTGTCGTGAGACGGAACCGGGGATTGCCGTGGTTGCTGAACATCTGGCAACAAATAGTACAATTACATCGTGTACAAGAGGTAGAATTGTGTCGAGGTGGTGTCATGCAATGCTAACAATTTTTCCTGCAGTTAGTAATTTATTTTACATGGTTCGGAGGAAAGATATTAGCTAATGTAGCTAATACTCACATGCTGTTCTTATTAACGTACCAAAAATTAAGATTTTCAAAAAGGAAAGTGTTATGTAACACGGAATCAGAGGAAAGCGTTCGGTAAGCTTAATATGGTGTTCTGATCAAGGAGATAGCAGGCCTTAAATTCCGGCAAAACAGCGTTGCATTATTTGTAGATTACTTTCCCCTAGTAAGAGAAAAATATGAAGAAAATATATAATAGTGCTAGAACAAAATCTGGTAATATTTTAGACAATGACCCTTTGGAGATATAAGTAATAGGACTATCACAGCTCAATTATGATAAAAACTAAAATTATTGGGAGTTCAGACTTTTTAAGTACGACTGAAGATTCCGGAAAAAAAATACATGTTTTTCTAAGGCGAGATGTTTATAAGAACTGAACAGCTCCAGACTGTAGTAGTATCTACTCAAATATAATTCGGTGTCATGATGCTTGTTGATTTTAAGTTGAAGGCAGTGGTGGATTTAATATTTAGGCACTACAGACACGGATATTGTTTCAAGGTGCCCCAAACAGACATTGGTTTGTTAAAAATGCCAACCTTTAATAATGAAATTTCTAAATTGAAATATTTTGTTTTATGTAAATGATATGTAGAATATGGAGAAAACGTTGAAGGATGCTTGAGGATGATGTATATATCATCATCCTCAAGCAGTCATGGGATACGGAGGCCCACCCAGACCTCCGTATCCCATGACTGCTTGACATAATTGAAATATTTTGTTTTATGTAAATGATATGTAGAATATGGAGAAAACGTTGAAGACTGCTTGAGGATGATGTATATATCATCATCCTCAAGCAGTCATGGGATACGGAGGCCCACCCAGACCATGCAAATTTGTTCTCCAAGCATAACTATCCTGAACTATATCTGCTGCATCTGGCCACTGCTCACCAATTCTAACAAGGTCCTGTTTGATATTATCTACCCACTGCATCCTAGGTCTCCCCCTCTTTCTGAGGCTTTTAGGCACACTGTTCATAACCCTATTTGCTAATTTATAATTTTCCATACGGGCAACAAGGGCAAACCAGCGGAGTCTCTCTCTGCACAATATGCTGCTTAAAGGAGGTTGCCGACTCCTTTGCCTAACCTCATCATTAAGTTACAAAGTTGAACCACCTAATGCCCAAGATACTGTGTAGGCATCTAAAATCAAAAACATCAAGTTTCCTGTTATATTGTTTACAAAACGTCCAAGATTCACTACCATAACTAACCCTAGAAAGAACCAAACTATTATACATTCTAATTTTAGTCTTTAGGTGTATACGCCTATTTCTCCACACTCTCCATAGATTCTTAAAAGTCCCGGCAGCAATCCCTATTCGTCTTTTAATCTCATGCCGCACATCACCATTATCTGTTACATAGCTTCCAAGTTTATTAAACTGATACACTTTTCCATGAGTGCAGTCATTCAGATTAACTGAATCACAGCCTGCCTGCCTGACCAATTTTCATCACTTTAGTTTTCTCTCTGTATATGGGGCGGGGGTGGCTCAGTCGGTAGCGCGCCAGGCTCGTAATCTGTAGTTCCCAAGTTCGAGTCCCAGCTGGGTCAGCGTTGAGACTTATCTCCGCAAAATTCCCCGCCCTGCCCACGGTCAGTAGGGGACACCGATGGGCTTGGAAAGGCCGCTCTCCGTCGGATGGGACGTTAAGCCGTGGCCCCGTGTGCGGGAGAGACATACCCTGTGCACGTTAAACAACACGCTGGATGGCCTTGACGGGGGGCTACCATCTGTCTCCCAACAGCTGTTCCAGTGGGTCCCCTCCCCCAACCTTCTCTGAGCCTTCGGGGTCAATGTGACCTGGCCATTTAGCCCATGGTGTGCAAAAAAAGTGCCGCTCAGAGGTAAAACAACCCAACCCAACTCTCTGTTTATACCCAAACCATATTCTACTACCAGTCTCATCAACAGCTCGAATGAAAGATTTCATCTCATCAACATCATTTGCCAAAAGGGCTAAATCATCAGCATAATCTAAATCAGAAATTATCGTATCTCCAGCCCATTTAAGGCCAAAATCTTTCCCTTGAAGTGAATTTCGCATAACAAAATCAATAACCAAACTAAAGAGAAAAGGAGACAAATTGCACCCTTGTTGAACACCAGAAGTAATGCTAAACCAATTGCTACAAGCCTTACCAACTCTCACACACGACTCAGTGTTATTATAGAGAGCTTTCATTATGTTAACTAACTTGTCTGGTATACCATATGATCTCACAATCAACCACAAATTATGACGATCAACAGAGTCTAAAGCATTTTTGAAATCAACAAAGCTGGCAACCAAAGGTTTCTGAAACTCTAAACATTTCTCAAGAATCTGCCTAAGTGAAAATATCTGATCTACACATCCCCTACCACTTCTGAATCCACATTGCTCATCATGCAATTGCCTGTCAACAAGAATCTTAATTCTATTAAGCACAATCATGCAAAGAACTTTACCTGGAACAGAGAGTAGGCTGATACCCCTGTAGTTACCACAAAAACTGCGATCACCTTTTATAAAAATAAGGGTAAAAATAACTCTGGTAAAATCCTTAGGAACAATGCCTTTATCATAAAAGTCTAATTTTCAGTCATCCATGTGGTAACCGAAACATTCCCAGCTCTAAGCATTTCCGTAGTAATTTCATCTACCTCTGGTTATTTATGTAGTTTAAGTTTAGAAACTGCCAAAATAACAAAATAACTTCAGACAGTGTTATAGGGCCAACATTAAAGCCATTAATGCATCTATCATCATTATCAGCAATGGGAGTAGAACTAACCACATTGTTTAGAACATCACTGAAATGCCCAGCCCTGATAGAATCCTCACCTTCTATAATCTTACCTTGTTTATCTTTCAATCCCTGTATACCTGTCACTTTTTTACCACTCCAAACATTAACTTTGTGATACAGCCCTCTGCTTTTTTGCTGTGTAACTGCTTCCTCGGCTTTGTCAACAAAGTCATCAAACCAAAGATTCTTATCAGCAGGTAGCTTATCCTTTACACGTTTATTAATCTCTCTGTAATGCTTTCTATTAGGAGTAGTAGGTTATTGATTAAGGACATTTCTGCACTCCTTTCTGTCTGAATAAGCTCAATACCGTATCACTCAAATAATTCTGCTCCTTTTTTCCTAAAAGAATACTGTTAGTTTCCAAAAAATCCTGTTTAAAATGGTCCCATTCTTCTACAACTTCAGTAGTAAATAAACCATGACTGTCATAATGACTAAGTAACCTATCATGGTAAGCTTTAGTTATAACTTCTTCTTTAGTTATAACGTCTTTCATAGCTTTAGAATTAAAGGTAAAATTTTTAACCTTAGCACAACACTTCTTAAGTTTAAGTTGCAAGATACTTTTAACAAGCTCCCCTTTATGATCTGGCATTCCTTACAGAACTTGCCCATTTGCTGTTAATTAGCATATAATCAATCATATTCTTATGCAGTTCATCAGGAGAAACCCATGTGTACTTATGTATGTCGCAGTGTTTTTAATAAGTGTAAGTTATTCTCAAACCATTGATTTTACTTACCTGTAGGAGACGTTGTCCATTGCCATTACAGCCACCAATTTCCACAGAAATTTCAACAGAACGGCCTGCACCACGAGAAGGCGGAGTCGGACATTAGGTGCTAAGCCTGGCCGATTCTGTGCATCATCACAGGGGACTGGTGCATAGCTGTCCTTCCAGTGATTACCTACCATTTACAGACCATGTACTGTATATTTATGTATATAAAAAAAATGGACTATAGACAACATATTTCCTGCTATATATTCCTAACTTTCGTTATAATTTGCGTATAATTGAAACAATATGTAAAACATATACTCACAAAGTTCAAGCAGTCTTTTTCCAAATTTTTGACTAGCAAACACATAAATACGCAATATTGTTTATAATAAATAGAAAGGTAAATTATATCCTAAAGAAGAGGCCCTAATTTCGTACTTTTGTATATTATCATCTAGTTGAAATGCATATTAATGCAATCATTAAGGCATAATGTGAGGTTTTTTATGTTTATCGAATTCTCAGTGTAATTGGATCGTTTATAATTATTCTTTGAATGTTTGGGCGTTTTTCAAGTTTTCCACCGGTAGAGAGTGCACTAATTCCTGTGATGATGCATAGAACGGGCCAGGTCTAGCACCTAATGTCCGACCCCGCCTTCTCGTGGTGCAGGCCGTCAGTACCTTTCAAAAGAGATACTCTTTTGTGGAAGGGAACGGAAGGAGAGTTCTATCAGATCAGTGCGGCCTACTGACCTGGACTGAAATAAGGCTCTGAGCTTGATTATGAATCATGAATTTGTTGCTGCACTGGTGGGCTTCTGTGGAGGAAAAATCTTCCGCTTAGCATTCTCTTTGCTTGTGGGTTAACAGCCCCAAATGAATAGATTCACAGGATATGTTTGGTGGATAATCCTGAGCAGAGGTCATCGCAGGTACCTAAATTCTTGCTTCTACCGGCATCGCCAAATTTTACATTGGAAGAACTCTTCCAGTGTAGATGGCTTCAGACTTTAGTGGTGGGGGAACAGGTCTTTGCTCCATGCCTACGATTAGGGAGCTTTTTGATATTTTCAGCATTCCATCTCTAAATAAACATAGTTTCTTTAAACATACCACTAACCATTTTCTCACCATAGGTAGTTGCACAGAGATTATTCTTTTGATGTCCTCACACAAGAATTCCACCGTTATAATTTGGATATTAATGGCTTGCAATAGAGCAGATGGACAGATAAAGGTCAGATTCTTAAAAATAATCTTAAAATTCTCTTTTCAGGGAGGGAAGATAATAAGCATCACCAAGGCGTAGCTCTGCTTCTCAACAGAAAAGCTAGTGATGCTCTTCTAGGATATGAGTGCATTAATGAAAGGTTTCTTACAGCAAAATTTCAGACAAGCATTAAAGATTTGAACGTTATCTGTTGTTATGCCCCCACTGAGGATGCCACTGAGATGAGGATGAGAAGGATAGGTTTTACGGACTACTTCGGGATATTTTGAATTCTGCCAAGAAAGGAGATATTACCCTTATTCTAGGTGACTTCAATGCCAAAGTTGATCCTGACTCTGACCTTTGGGGAGGAGTAATAGGTCCTTTTGGTATTGCAATGGCAATGGACAACGTCTCCTACAGGTAAGTAAACTCAATGGATTCAGAATAACTAACACTTATTACAAACACCACGGCATACATATGTACACATGGGTTTCACCTGATGGGTTGCATAAGAATATGATTGATTATATTATGGATTAAACGGATGAAAACTGAGCAAGAGTTCAAAAATAATGTTTAACAATTATATTTCTAAAAACAATTTAATTTATTACAAAAGTATGAATGAAAACCTTTATGTAGACTCAAGTAACATAAATCTATATTAATATGAAAAGAAATCTTCAGAAGAGCATAGCACAATATCACTATTCGTACAAAGAGTTTTTCTCTATAAATTCTTACTAACTCTACTCAAAGCGTAAAATAAGGCTTGTACAACATAGAATAAATTATACCACCATATTTGTGAACAAATCTGTAATATACCAAGAATAACCTTACCATTCTAGTAAACAAACTAAAGATAACTATGCATAAAACGATGAACTCCTGCTACAGAAGAGTTCAGAGCAGCTCTGCTTGTTCGACTAACATATAACCTCCTCAGCCACATCTTTAAATGTACTAAGCATCCTTCTTTTTCTTACCAGTCCACTAACAGGATCCACATTAATAAATTATTTAACCTCCGTCGTACACACCAAAAACAAAAAAAAATCATTTCCTATTTTATACTTTAGTGCACAGACAAGACAAACAACCTTTTCCTTCACACTAATTCCTCTTAATACAACTCTCTTATTCTTTGTTTTTAAGTTCGTTCGAAGTAGTTCGTGACGTAGTTCTCACACTGTTTTACACGCGAGCATCAAGACGACACATCACAGGTTCATTGTAGCACGTTCATCTGTGATAACAATATATTAATTAACAGTAAATATGCTAATTCTGTTAAGAATATCAGATCATATAGGGGAGGTGAAATTGGATCTGAACATTACGTGAAGAAGTGTTGTGCTAAGGTTAAAAAATTTGCCTTTAATTCTGAAGCTCTAAAAGACCCAGTTATAGCTAAAGCTTACCATGATAGATTACTTAGTCATTATGACAGTCATGGTTTCCTTACTAGTGAAGTTGAAGAAAAATGGGACCATTTTAAACAGGCTTTTTTGGAAACTAAGAGTACTCCTTTAGGGAAAAAAAAGAGCAGAGAAGACAGAATTATTTGAGTGATAAGGCTTTGGGTTGGGTTGTTTTACCTCTGAGCGGCACTTTTTTGCACAACATGGTCTAAATGGCCAGGTCACATGGACTCTGAAAGCTCAGAGAAGGTTGGTGGAGGGAACCCACGGAACAGCTGTTGGGAGACATATGGTAGCCTCCCGTCAAGGCCATCCAGCGTGTTCTTTAACGTGCACAGGGTATGGCTCTTCCGCACACGGGGCCATGGCTTAACGTCCCATCTGATGGACGGCGGCCTTTCCAAGCCCATCGGTGTCCCCTACGGATCGTGGGCAGGGCGGGGAATTTTGCGGATAAATCTCAATGCTGACCCAGCTGGGACACGAACCTGGGAACTACAGATTACGAGCCTGGCGCGCTACCGACTGACTCCCCCGCCCCTGAGTGATAAGGCACTTGAGCTTATTTCAGAAAGAAAGAACTGCAGGAATGTTCTTAATCAATACCCTACTAGTCCTAATAGAAAGCATTACAGAGAGCTTAATAAAGGTGTACAGGATCAGTTACCTGCTGGTAAGAATCTTTGGCTTGATTGATAAAGCCGAGGAAGCAGTTAGACATCTCAACAGCAGAGAACTACCAGATAGTCAATGTTTTGTGTGGTAGAAAAAGGACAGGATACAGGGATTGAAGGATAAACAAGCTAAGGTTATAGAAGGTGAGGATTCTGTCATGGCTAGGTGGGCTGAGCATATCAGTGATGTTCTAAACAATGTGGTTAGTTCTAATCCCATTGTTTGTAATGATGATAGATGCATTAATGGCTTTAATATTGGCCCTATAACACAGTCTGAAGTTACTTTAGCTCTTTCTAAACCTAAACTACATAAATCCCCAGGGGTAGATGAAATTACTACGGAAATGCTTAGAGCTGGGAATGTTTCGGTTACTACTAGGATGACTTAAATTTTGAATATAGGGGTATCGCCTACTCTCTGTTCCTGGGAAGGTTCTTTGCATGATTGTGTTTAATAGAATTAAGAATCTGATTGACAGTCAATTGCGTGATGAGCGATGTGTATTCAGAAGTGGTAGGAGATGTGTGGATCAGATATTTTCACTTAGGCAGATTCTTGAGAAATGTTTAGAGTTTCAGAAACCTTTGGTTGCTAGCTTTGTTGATTTCAAAAAGGCTTTCGATTCTGTTGATCGTCATAATTTGTAGTTGATTGTGAGATCATATGGTATACCAGACAAGTTAGTTAACATAATGGGTTGGGTTGTTTTACCTCTGAGCGGCACTTTTTTGCACACCATGGGCTAAATGGCCAGGTCACATGGACCCCGAAGGCTCAGAGAAGGTTGGGGGAGGGGACCCACTGGAACAGCTGTTGGGAGACAGATGGTAGCCTTCCGTCAAGGCCATCCAGCGTGTTCTTTAACGTGCAAAGGGTATGGCTCTTCCGCACACGGGGCCACGGCTTAACATCCCATCCGACGGACGGCGGCCTTTTCAAGCCCATCGGTGTCCCCTACTGACCGTGGGCAGGGCGGGGAAATTTTGCGGAGATAAATCTCAACGCTGACCCAGCTGGGACTCGAACCTGGGAACTACAGATTACGAGCCTGGCGCGCTACCGACTGAGCCACCCCCGCCCCAAACATAATGAAAGCTCTCTATAATAACACCGAGTCGTGTGTGAGAGTTGGTACGTCTTGTAGCAATTGGTTTAGCATTACTTCTGGTGTTCGACAAGGGTGCATTTTGTCTCATTTTCTCTTTAGTTTGGTTATTGATTATGATATGCGAAATTCACTGCAAGGGAAATATTTTGGCCATAATGGTCTGGAGATACGAAAATTTCTGATTTAGATTATGTTGATGATTTAGCCCTTTTGGCAAATGATGTTGATGAGATGAACTCTTTCATTCGAGCTGTTGATGAGACTGGTAATAGAGTTGGTTTGATGATAAACAGAGAAAAAACTAAAGTGATGAAAATTAGTCAGGCAGATGGTGCTTCAGTCGCTTTGAATAGCTGCGCACTAAGAAAGTGTCCCAGTTTAATTACCTTGGGAGCTATGTAACAGATACTGGTGATGTGTGGTACGAGATTAACAGACGAATAGGGATTGCTGTCGGGACTTTTAAAAATCTATGAAAAGTGTAGATTTCGCTATACATACGCGTATACATCTAAAGACTAAGAGTAGACTGTAATATTGTTTGGTTCTTTCTAGGGTTAGTTATTGTAGTGAATCTTGGACGCTTTCTAAATAATATAACAGGAAAGTTGATGCTTTTGATTTTAAATGCCTACGCAGTATCTTGGATATTAGGTGGTTCAACTTTGTAAGTAATGATGAGGTTAATCAAAGGAGTCGGCAACCTCTCTTAACAGTATAATGTGTAGAGACTCCGTTGGTTTAGCCATGTTGCCCGTATGGATAATTATAGATTATCGAATAGGGTTATGAACAGTGTGCATAAAGACTTCGGAAAGAAGGGGACCTAGGATGTGGTGGGCAATGTCAAACAGGACTTTGTTAGAATTAGTGTGTAGTGGCCAGATATGCTTGGAGAACTAAATTGCAAGGTATGGTTGGACCTCCGTAGTCCGTTGCTGCTTGAGGATGATGATCACGAATGATGATGATCGATGCCTATCTTGAAAGCCCTCGCTACCTGTTTTACCGCCGGGCGTGAACTTGGGCTCTGCTATCCATTTCTCAAAGTTAATTACATATTAATGTAGCTAATTTAATGTGATTTTAAAAGCAATTGGAAACCAGTTGTTTAAATTAGGTCATACTTGCTCCAGTCAACCTTATTGCAGTTATGGTCGTTAGTTTGAAAATTTGCAGAGTGTTAAAAAATAGCCGCCCGGTGCAGTTACACTGGCGTCTCTGCCTATTTATTTCTTGTCCTAATATTTTCATTTTATCGTCTGTTTGTCTGCCCGTCTGTAGAAAATCAACTATATGTGGTTTTGGTTTTTAGAAATAAATTGAAACTTCTTTAGAGTAGGAATTCAATTATGTCAATTTATTTCACTATCCATTTATGTCTAAAAGAAATTTCATTTATTTCTAAAAACCAAATTGTTGATTTTCTACAGGCGGACAAACAGGCGAGAAAATGAAAATATTAGGGCTCTTTTTTGTTACTTTTTTTTTTTGGTAATGAGGTTAAAGTGAAAAGCAGGCAGTCCCTGTGGGGGTTCTCTGGAGCAATTCCAGAGTACTTGTCACCTGGTGCGAAATTTGATTTTGAATCGATCGTGGCCACGTAGGCCGATTTTCATGCATTTGCCTGGGCCGATTTTTGTTCCAATCCACCCCTGGCCTACATTGATGACGAGTATTTTTCATGTCCGAAAAGAAATATATGGGAAATTAATCTAAGCTTTTCTTAATTAGTTCAAATAAAGTACAAAATGTTACATTAATTCTTCTTATTGCTGTTGAACAGAAATTTAAGATAAATATGTATAAATAAAACTTTAAATGTACGTTTTATTCAGAGTATTTTTCCCCATAAGTAGTTTGCATGGTTTTGATTTACATAGCGAATCCTGGAACCTATATAACGTGCAAATGGAGGGGTGGTGTTACGTACTTTTTATTACAAATACTTTTTCCGCTCTTTACGGATATAACGAATTTTTTCGTTAAGGATTCTTTAGTCGGAGCATACTGATTGGTGAATTGACAAATTTCCCTGCTTTTCTCCCCTGAAAGTTAGTCAATTTTGCAGTAACGCATTTTTTAGACCGTCTTATCACTCTGTAGGTTTCTGTCACTTTCCACTTAGCTCTAGATTAACCAGGACAGAGTTGAGTTGTTTTACCTCTGAGTGGTACTTTTTTTGCACACAATGGGCTAAATGGCAGGTCACAAGAAACCCGAAGGCTCAGTGAAGGTTGGCAGAGGTGACCCACTGGAACAGCTGTTGGGAAATAGATGGTAGTCTCCTATCAAGGCCATCCAGAGTGTTCTTTAACGTACATAGGGTATGGTTCTCATGCACACAGGGATACAGCTTAACGTCCCATCCGACGGATGGCAGCCTTTCCAAGCCCATCAGTGTCCCATACTGACTATGGGCAGGGCAGGGAGTTTTTTTATTACATTACTATTTCCTCTTTTTTCATCTTCTTGAAACATATGCCCAGTTTAAGTTTTGTTTCAACAAACAAAGATAGCCCATAGTATCTCTACGGGGAGCAATCACAAAAGTCACCCTTTTAGTAATTAAAGTTCCGAGATATGGAGACGTGATGAGAAGCAGTTGCGAAGGAGAAAGAACAAAGATAATAAGAGGGAACGCGATAAACACTGCAAAGAACAAATTCAGCAGCCTGTGGGTTGAAAATAACGAAACAAAGAGGTTAACTTTCACGGATTTAAAATCCTATGTTTTACAATTACTCCTCGAGAATCATTAAACATGCGGAGAAAGGTAGGATACATTTTATGGCAAGATGCAAAACACGATGATGTCTGAGAATAATTACGGTTGCCAGAAGGTATCCACAGCGGACTTTTTCAGTTGGTTGTCGATAGTTGTTCCCCTTTAATCTTGAATAGCAAGGTGTTTTCTCTAAAATTTCTTCAAATTTCCATAAATTGGTTTTTTGATGGCAGATGTTTTTTCAACAGTTAACACAGAGGACAAACATAACGACTTTCAGTGAATGATTATTGATGGCACAGGAAAGGCTGTGGGGTAAGCTGGCAGTGATGCGCGAGACGGGTGCCATTTACCAAAACCTATAACGTTATAGGAGGTCCTGCGTTTAACCCTTAAGATACATGTGAAAAAGGGTAGAAATCTTTCAGTTATGGTAGGTGTATTTCACATATCGTGAAGTTAGACAGTCAACGTTATACAGAAGATATCATCCTGCAACCAGGCAAGAACTATGAAAGCAACATAAAGGTAAATACTCTGCCTTTTTCGAATTTCTTTCAAAAGATTTATTTTTGTGCTCTTTTGTCTTTTCAAAAACAGAGTGAATGGTTTTCGCATAAATTTATCAGAATTTATGCTGCCATTACCGTATACCTATGTACAGTACCTTTATTTTAGGGTGTCTTATATATTTATAAATAATTGGGAAAGACGTTTGTGTCCTATATTTTTTGTTGTCCTTAAAAGTCATGTTTCTGATACAAAATATTATTGTTGACGTGAAATTTCAGATAAATTATTGATAAATAACTTGCCACTAATTTTGATATTTTTTTTTTCTTATTGCTGATATGATTGGGGAATCTGACACAGAAAAATATTTATAATTCGGAATTATTTAATTGTACTAAATTATCAAATAATTCTTGCAATAGTGTGAACCTTTGACAAATTAAAAGTTATTTTACCGATATGTTTTGCTCCTTTTGATTTTGAGCAATTTTCGCATTTGAAATAAAATCAATGTGCACATATTTTAGAGCTTTTTAAGACATAACATAAATTTAATAGTATCATGACAAATAGTATTAATTACAAAAAGAGCCAGAAAATGTTTTCGTGATCTATATTTTCTCAAAAATGCAAATGTTTCACCGTAGGTAGGATTCGTGGTTGTTCATTTTTTGTAAAAATGTCTAAGCAACAAAATACAAATAAAGAACCACATCTATTGGAGACTGGATTTTTTTATATTGGGTCATTTGCTGAGATTTCTGATAAATGTCGCACCATTTTATACTGTCAGAGTGGTTAGCGCACTTGGCTACTGATCTAAAGGACCTGGGTTCGAGCCCCGGGTGCTGTTTGTGTCGTTTTTCTGCTGAGGTCCTGCCATCCTCTCAGACCTTCTACTATAACGTATAAACTAACAGGCTCCTGTCAGACCTCTGTGGCAAGCAGCTGCTTGAGGGGGTATTTTTTTTTTTATTATTTTTCCCCAGCAGTCTTATGTAAATCAACTTACGAAATATATACGCATTTTTTTTTATGAATATTTCTTGCACTCTGGCTAAAAAAGTCCATTTGCAATAAATCTTTCATACTAGATCAAAATTCCTCTTAGTTCGTTTTTCTAACTCTGAGACAGGCAACATTGATCCAAACTTTAAAATTGCAGGATGGCTAAAAATCGAGATTAAAATTTAATTAACCTTTTCTGTAATGATTTATTGTTATCTTCTTTGTTATTCTATTGATGCGACTTTATTAGAATTTAAAAAAAAATTGCGCCTGCATTTTTCACCTCTGTTGCCATTTATTTTATTCTCTCCTCCCCTAAAATGTTTCTTGCTATATGCCTGTTCTGATTTTTATCCATTGATGTACAGGTAGAAAACATAACCGGGAAGCACCATTTTGGTTGCTTAAACAATTTCAATGTTCGGAAATGGGAAGGCCTTTGCCATTGCGGAACTGGTTGGAGAGCAGATTGTATATTCGGGTTTATACCACCATCTTTCTCTCTTCTAAACAAGAACCAATCGACAAATTTTATTGCCATTTTCCTGTTTAGAACCTCGAAATTAGTAAAGATTGGTTACTGTTAGAGGTTTGTTAAATGTATCGCATGACTTGCACATAAGAAATAAATGTAATTTTGAACAGTAGAGCAATCCCATGGAATTTCTTTTTAAATTGCTAAAAGTTTTTCCAGAAGTTTAAATGTAGTTTTCTTCTGGAATCCATGACCTGAGAGTGTGCCAGGTACTCTGAGCTATCAAAACTAGTTTGATCACCCAATGAAGGCCATATTCTTTTTTTTTGAGTCTACTATTCTTGAGAACACTAACTGTTTTTAAGTTAAAATAATGAGCAAAAAATTGAAAATAAATATTACAGGTGGAAAACATTTAATGCTCTAATTATTAAAAAACATTATAATCAAATTATATAAACTGAATATGGAGCAAGAGTGAAAATTTAACTACATACGAAATAGAAAAAGTACAAAGTATATTTGCTTTTGTTATTGCAAAGCTTTCCAGGTGTGAACTATTTGTCCATATTGCTTATGAAGAAATTGTCATAGAAGTCCACAGCCAATATCATATTTTAAAACCCAAGTGTAACTGCTGCAAGGTTAGTTCCAAACGTTTAAGTTTTATTTCTGCTAATAATGGCCTTGAGAAAAAGTACACTAATAAGCCTTGAAAGGCTACAGCAGGGCCGCCGAGAGAATTTATGGGCCCCTATGTAATATTATGCTCGGGCCCCCCTGAAAACTTTCTATCTTTACAAATCATTAATAGCAATTATTCTGGACACAATGATGACATTCAGAGGAAAAAAAGCCTGTTGCGCAGTCAGGCATGCAAAAACATAGGCCTACACAGTTTGTGTCACATAAAACGTTTTAGCATTTATTTTAGGGAACATATTTTGCAAAGCTCACAGCAAGATTTAGGATTTTTGAGTAAATTTAATATAGGCTACATAACATATCATGGAGAAAAACTATGCAATTCTGCGAGTCTTCATTTTTAATTCTCAGTACTGAAAAATAGGCAACACTATTTGTTAAACTTCACATTAGCATAATAGCAGATTCAACACTAAATATAATATAACACATTATTCCCAAAGAGTTGCAACTTCTAATTTATACAGTAGATCAATGTCAACAAACAACTCTCCTTGACTTCGTTGATGCAAAATCGTCAATTATGTCATAATAATTTAAAGACCTAGCAAGATCGCTCTCCAGACTAAGCAAACCAAGGTTACTCAGTCTTTCTTGACACATTGTTGATCTGAATACATTTTTTATTTCCTTTATTTTGCTGAAGGATCTTTCAGCATCAGCAACTGACACAGGAATTGTACAGAATATTCTAATGGCTATACAAATATTTGGAAATAAACTGTCCAGTTTCAATTCTCTCAGACGGTTTAAGAGCTCCAGTGGTTTCAATGGGCCTGTCCCTAAATTAGAAGAATGAATTGATTTTAGATATTTCAGCTCATCACTGATCTCTCTATTAATGTCTTCATAATATTGTTCATGCAAAGTAACACCCGTATTTTCAATGTCACGTTCTTCAATGTCTGGATATAGCCATAAGCACTTAAATCTATCATTTAACTTTTCCGCCAAAGTGAAACGATTAGTAAGTCCACAAACAACAGAATCAATTACCCTATAAAACACATTTACTCTGAACTCCCATTCTTCATTAATTTCCCCCTCATTCCCTCGAAATTCTGGAACATCTTCATTTATTTCGTCCAAGAAAGTTTTCCTTCTTTTCACTCTCGTCTTCGGAAGTTCTGTCTCTGCAGGAAGATCACTTGCTAATGAGGTGGCCACTACTTTTGCTTCATTTAATAAGTTCTCCCATTTATCACGGAGTTGTTTCAGTTCCTGGAGCAGATCGCGAATATTATCATATCAATCTCTATATCAAGAGTTGCATCACGAGCTTGTAGAACCTGGTTGCGAATGTCAATTGCCGAGAGAATTTTGAACCAGATTGTTTTGAACCAGATCAAAGTGCACTTAAATGATTCAAGGTATCGTTTTATTCCCATCAATTCCGTTTTACACTCATCTGAGAGATTAAAATTTTTGCATTGATTTAATGCATGTTTGATGAGTGATAGATGTTTGGAAAATGGTTTAACACGAGCAGACCATCTTGTTTTTGATAGGCTATGCAAGGAACAACCTATTGTATTCTCTAGTATCTCCCATCTCTGAGGGCTCTTTAAAAAGAAGTTATACACTTTTTGAACCATACCAAAAAACGTAATAGCATCTTCACAGCATTCAGCAGCGTTCACACCACACAAATTTAGACTATGTGCACTACAGTTAGAAAATATGGCAAATGGATTTAGCGCACTGATAATGGCTTGCGCGCCATTGTATGCACCAGCCATATTCGCTCCATTGTCATATCCCTGCCCCCTGCAATCTTTTAAAGGGATCTTATGCTTCGCTAATTCTTCAGTGAGTACATTTGCAATTTCTTGTCCAGTTTTCTCATTGCACTTTACAAAACTTATGAACCTCTCCATTACTTTAAATGAAGAATCACGGTCTAGAACGTATCGTAAAATTAATGTCATTTGCTCATTATGAGATGTATCTGGAGTAGCATCAGCTAGTATTGAAAAATACTTTGATTTTTCTCTTTCTAAGAGTACAGCTTGAAGAACCTTGTTGCTGCAAGCCTTAATGAACTCGTTTTGAGAATCCGCTGAAAGGTAGTGAGCTTGAAGTCTCTTCCCTTCTTGTTGTGACTCTTGAACTTTAGTCACATGTTCTCTCAACAGCGGATCATATTGAGCGAGCAACTCAATAATCCCGAGGAAGTTACCATTATCCGATGACCCTATTTTGCTCGAAGAACCTCTAAATGCGAGACCCCTCTCACCAAGAAATAATGTAACAGACAGAATCCTGTGAAATAAATCCCTCCAATATTTCACTTTACAGACAATTTCAGAGTTCACTTGAGAATAAATATCAGTTCCATGACGAAGTCTTCTTTCCAATCCTCTCCATTCAATATAGTATTTTTTGTGATTATCACTCATTTCATGAACTGGCAATTTGTTATATAGTTTACGGCAAGAATAATCTTTTTTCCCGCCTTCATCACTAACTAAAACGGATTTGTGGGATTCAGGGTTGGTTGGTTGGTTGTTTGGGGTTTAATGGCGCATCGGCAACAAGGCCATAATGCGCCAAACAAAAGACAAGATAAAAGACATAGAACCCCGTAACTAAAAGTTAAAATACATTTTCAACATTGTAAAGTTGTAAAATAACAAAAAACAAGTGTATATGAACAGAGTAAAACAACTGTAGAATTATTAAATAAAATAATCCCAGGTGTAAGAGACCTGGGATAAATAATGCATAAAGTTAAGATAAAATCAAATTCGCTTAAAATATCCACAATATTTCAAAAAGGTAAAAACTGAAGATAAAATGCAATGATCAGATAAAAGATGTCCTAGTGTAAGAGGCTCGGACATAAAATTATGGAAATTAAAAATCATACGTCGTTCAAAGTTAAAAGCAGAGCATGAGATTAAAATATGTTCGATTGTTAAAACGGTGTCACAAAACTCGCACTTAGGTACGTCGTCCGCCCGAAGAAGAAACGAATGACCTAAGCGGAGCCGAGCAAGTACAACTTCCTCCTTGCGATTCCTGCGGTAACAAGACTGCCATGGTTTGATGATAGGTTTGATCTCAAAGAGCTTGTTCGTAAGCTGTTCTGACCAAGAGCACTGTGCCCGGAACTCGATGGTAAAACACTGCCGGAAATCCAGATAGGGAACCGGCAACGGACAGTCGGACAGGGGCGTGGCTGACCTAGCAGCAGAATCTGCCAAATCATTGCCCCTGATTCCGACGTGACCGGGCACCCAACAGAAATGGATGGTGGTGGTGGCTGCCAGACGATGTAGCTGCTGGCAGATCTTAGTAAGAACAGGGTGAGGCTGATGCCTCACTGAGATCAAAGCCTGTAGCGAGCTAAGCGAGTCGGTGTAAAGCACATACCGACGATGATGCTTAGTCGCCACGTGGTCCAAGGCGAGGCTGATAGCGTGCAACTCTGCAGTGAAGATGGAACACTGCAGTGATTACATCATAGCAGACCATGGCTGATCCCACTGAAGTGCCGGACTTCGAGCCATCTGTGAAGACAGGCAAGAAGTCCGGGTGCGCAGCACGATGGCTGGCAAAGAGTTGCCGGTACACACAGTCAGGTGTAAAGGCCTTCCCCGTCCTGCACAAGAAAAAATCACAGGAAGGGAAAACAGCGAGCCATGATGGAAGTGGCTCAGCTGTCGACTGTGCAACGCTATCGATGATTGATGTCGATGAATTGATGTCGATGATTGATGAAGGACGAATGGCACTCGGCCGATTATTGTAAAGCATTTCCCACTTCGGACTGAAAACGCAGTCCCAAGTGGGATAGCCAGGCAGGGTTCGCAATTTAGAAGCATATTGTAGGGACAACTGCTGACGGCGAAGAGATAAAGAAGGTTCGTCGGTCTCAACGTAAAGACTCTGGACCGGTGAAGTGCGGAAGGCTCCCGTGCAAACACGGAGGGCCTGATGATGGAGGGGGTCCAGCACCTTCACCACCGAATCCCGGGCCGAGTCGTACACCTGGGATCCGTAGTCCAGTTTCGATCGGACAAGTGCACGGTACAGGCGGAGCAAAGAACATCTGTCCGCCTCCTAAGAAAGGGAGGAGAGGACCTTCACGATGTTCAATGCCGCGTGCACTTGGACCTGAGATGACGTATGTGTGGTAAAAAGGTCAATTTCCGATCGAATACGAGACCGAGAAACTTGGTCTCCGCCACAACTGGAATGATGTTACCCCTGAGCCGCAGCTCGGGATCCAGATGAAGATTACGCTTGTGGCAAAAGTGCACACAAGCGGTCTTCTGTGGGGAGAACCGAAACCCGTTTGCCGTCGCCCAAACCGATAGATTGTTCAGGGCAATTTGCAGTTGTCTTTCAATGACCCTCATGCTTGACGAAGAGCAAAAGATGCTAAAGTCATCAACATAGAGGGCATTGCCTACTGATGGAGGAAGTTGTCTAGTAATTGAATTAATCTTGACAGCGAAAAGCGTAACACTCAGAACGCAGCCTTGTGGCACACCCTGTTCTTGGGGGTACGGCCGTGACAGAGTGTTACCGACACGGACACGAAAAGAGCGTGTCAATAAGAAGTTGGAGATGAAGATCGGCATGTGACCTCTTAAGCCGAAACTGTGGAGGTCACGAAGAATGCCGAATCTCCAAGCCGTGTCGTACGCTTTTTCGATGTCGAAAAAAATTGACACCAGGTGCTCTCTTCTTAAAAATGAATTTCTGATAGTCGATTCGAGGGGTATCAGATGGTCAAGAGTTGACCGTTGCCTGCGAAAGCCACACTGGGTGTTGGAAAGAAGGTTGTGATGTTCTAAATACCAGATGAGTCTGGCATTTACCATTCTTTCCAACACCTTGCACACGCAGCTCGTCAATGCGATGGGACGATAATTGGAAGGAATCTTGGGATCTTTGCCTGGCTTGGGGAAGGCCAAGACGATGGCCTCCCGCCAGGAGCCCGGAAACTGCTCCTCGAGAAAAATGCGATTGAAGAGATGGAGCAGCCGATCCTTACTCGATGGTGAAAGATGTTGGAGCATGGCATAATAGACATTGTCCGGCCCTACAGCAGAGGCACGAGAAAAGGCGTGCAGAGCAAGGCGAAGCTCCTCCGCTGTGAATGGCCTGTTGTAAGGCTCCAGGCCATTCGAGTGGAAAGACAGCGGAGAGCGCTCCGCCCTGCCCTTTTGGGCCAGAAACTCGGGGGGAGTAAGACGACAGAGTGTCGGCAATTGCTTTGGGATCAGCAATTGCCTGTCCATTGTGCTCCAGGATCGATAACGAGTGGGACGTGTAGTTCCCACTCATCTTCCGGACTTTATCCCACACGACCTTAGAAGTAGTCGTGCGGGTAATAGAAGATGTATACTTGATCCAAGATTCCTTCTGGCTCTGGCGTCGGACGAAACGAGCTTTCGCCCTGGCGCGTTTGAAATTTTCGAGGTTGGGGGTTGTCGGATATCTCTGAAACACCCCCGAAGCCTTGTTCTGAGCCTTATGAGCTGCGGTGCAATCTGGATTCCACCACGGTTTCGGAAAGCGAGGAAACCGTGTAGAAGTTTGAGGAATTGTTGATGCAGCTGCATCTACGATACAGTCCGTTATCTCCGCTACTGCCACATTGATTGGCTCCTGGCTGACAGAGTGGTCATCGAGCTCAGAGAGCAGCTCGAAACCACTCCAGTCAGCCCGATCGAGCCTCCACCG
The DNA here is from genome assembly GCA_038380435.1 of Ryuthela nishihirai. Lineage (NCBI taxonomy): Eukaryota > Metazoa > Arthropoda > Arachnida > Araneae > Heptathelidae > Ryuthela > Ryuthela nishihirai. Next base: position 62,994 of record JAWZYU010000034.1, read on the forward strand.
CGAGAAGCGTGAAGGGCTGCAAGGCCCCCCACGCGAGATGGTGCACACCACGGGGAGGTGATCGCTTCCATAAGGGTTGTCCTCGACCTCCCATGTAAAGAGTGGAAGGATCGAGGAGGAGCAGATGGTGAGGTCAATGGCAGTGAAAGTAAGTACTGACACCGGTGTTCAACAGGGAGAGAGAAGGATCCAGGAGCCACTGCTCCAGGACCCCGCCCCTCCCGTTGGTGTCAGCACTGCCCCAAAGTGGACTGTGTCCGTTGAGGTCCCCCATAATGAGGAAGGGGGACGGCAGCTGCGAGACGAGATCATCTAGGTCTTCCTGGAAGACGATGCTCCCAGGTGGAAGATATACAGAGCAGACAGTCAGCGAGAACCCCACGAAGAGACGGATGGCTACCGCCTCTAAGTTGGTGGTGAGGGGTACGACCTGGAATGGAGAATGGTTGCTCACGAGAATGGCGACACCCCCGCGAGCTGGACCATCTCCATCCCGGTCCCGGCGAACCAGTGAAAAGTGCCGGATCGTGGGATCTGTGACTGGCTGCAAGTATGTGTCCTGCAGGCACACACAGATGGGCTGGTGTGCCTGAAGGAGGGCCTTGATGTCGTCAAGATTCCTCTGGCTCGTCAAGATTTCTCTGGAATCCACGACAATTCCATTGTAGGAGTGTAGCCATCTCAGGACTTAGAAGAGTGGGCGGACGACGTGTTTCTATTCAACTTAACCGCCGCAGAGGACGGTTTAGTGAATAGGGGGCGGTCGGTATCCATGTCCTCGGAATCGTCCGAGGGGCATGGATCAGTGACCGCCCTTTGTGGTGCTGTTATTTTCTTTTTTGGCCCCGGTGGGGGCCCCTTCGGTTTGGAAGGTCTTGCTGTCTGAGGACGGGAGGGAGGAGGCCTTCCGGTGGAGGTGGAAGGCTGAGCTGCAGGAATGGAAACCGGGGTTGATGTCGAAGTCGACACCACCCTCGGTCTCGCCTGCGTGAGGAGGTACTTCGCAGCTGGTGAGAAAGACTCAGTAGGTGGTACACTGATGTCAGTCTGCACCGCAACCGAAGTCATTGGAACGATGGGCTTTCCAATGACTGCACTGGCATAGGAAACCTTGCCAGGCGGGGCGGGCGGTGCAGCAAGCTTTCTCGCCTCAGCATACGAGATGTTATTCACGACTTTGAGGCGTTGTACCTCCTTTTCCTCTTTCCACTTCGGACAGTCGCGGGAGTACGCCGGATGTTCGCCACTGCAGTTCACACAGCATGCCTTTTCTGCTGTGCAGTCAGGATCGAGATGATCCTTACTGCCACAGCGAGCACAGGTGGGCTTGCCCCTGCATGCTGTGCGGGCATGACCTTATATCTGACACAAAACAGCGCAGAGGGTTTGGGATATACGGCCGAACCTCACAATGTAAGTATCCTGCCTTGATGTAAGAAGGCAGGCGTGGCGAATTAAAGGTGACAATCAGCACCCGGGTGGGTGTCAATTTCCCATCACGGCGTGTCGAAACCCGGTGGACCGCTGTTACTCCTTGAGGTGTGAGCTCTGAGAGGATTTCCTCCTCAGTGACTTTGAGGAGGCCCCACTCGGTGATCACACCCCGAGAGGAATTCAAAGTTTTATGGGGAGTGACTTTGACAGCCACCCCACCAATATCTTTTACTTTCAGGAGTAGTTCAGAGTGTTTTGAACAAGCGGTCTCAACCTGCAAGTCGCCAGATCGTAAGCGCTTGACAGATTTCGGCTCTCCCGCTAGACCTTTTAAACCTTTGTTGACGAAAAAAGGGGACATGTCCCCAAGCACCTGATCACCCGTGGAGTGGATGATCAGGAACTTTGGGAACGAACACACAGACACAGAAGACGACGGCAGTGATAACGTAGACGAAGATTCATGTCGAGCCCTCTTGTTGGCAGTGATCGAATTTTCCTCACTCTCTCTCATGTTTATTTTTGTCTGGTTCAGTGCCCGCTGTCCCCACCCTCCACGGAGCCCATCAAGGGGACGCCCATTCGGGCGCCAGGGCTACGCAGGCACTATACCCACACAGACAGTGAGCCAAGCCCTCACAAATAAATATAAGGAAAATAAAAAGAGAAATGTGCAGAACAAAACATTCTACACAAATCAAACAAAGCGTAAAATAAGAAAAATTGTGAATGGCCAAACTGGCCTCACAAAGAAAGAATAACTACAAAAGGAAAATAATCTGTGAGGAAACTTGTAAACCTGTACCCGGACCGTGGGCAAGGTTACTCACCGCTCTGCACGGTTGACCCTAGCAGGACCTGCCCACCAGCCGATTGCTCCTGGGGGGGCCACCCCAGGAGCTCCCGTTTACCGGAAGCAGAGGCCAAAGCAGTGTATAGCAGAGGCCCCGGAATCCGCTGCCCAGCCCCGCGACAGACAGGCTCCCCAATGGCAAGACGGCCAATGGGGACCACGCCAGTCATGAGCTGAGGAGAGAAGACGGGGACCCCCGAGCAACTACCAGGATCCTCCTTTCCCGGGACACGGGTCTCCGCGCACGGCAAACACGCGGGCGAGCGTTTAGGACCCTGCGAAGGTAACCGAGCCAGCGGAACCTTCACAGGGTGGTCCCCCTCACCGCGTACAGGCGCTCACACCGAGGGGGTGGGATTCAGGGTTGCGACCAAATAATCTGCAAGGAAAACAGTACAACGACTGATTTGTTTCACTCCACACTAACCAGTCTCTAGGAACACATTCTCCATTCTTGAGTTTTGAAAATAAAACTGTTTTCGGAAAGGCTCTTATTCCGTCACTTGGAAGGTTATTAGGCATAGAAGGGGGACCTTTTCGAACTATACCTTCAATTACACTTACACTTGGGCTGCCACTTTTCAATTTTCCAAGATCACACGATACTTGCCATGATTCGAGTTCGGAACTGGAGCGGGTAAGTTCGCTTCACTTTCATAGTTTATAGAATGCGCATCATTTTCACTGCTGTTTGGTTGTTTCGTTTCAATACTGTTGTCGTCAAAATTAAAAAAAAAAAAACCAGAACCATCATCATTCCCCTCTGAATTTGAAATGTCTTTATTTTTGAGAGCGGGAACAGACGAGCTTGAGATTGGGATTAGTTCATTTTTTTCACCTTCACTGTCCACATTCACTTTTACACCGACTTCAAACAAAGTTCTACTCCCTTTTTTAATAACTTCCAATTTTTTATTTCTCTCCTTTCGCTTCTCAGCTTCTGACTTATGCTTATACTTGTCCATTGTTCAGTTAGACTATAGCACCAATGAATATATCATTTTACTAAACAAATGACAACGAAATGGTGAAACAAAATGTGCCGACAAGAGACTTTTAAACTGTTATAATTTGTAACACTGACACACAGACCACAGACGATGTTACTGGAACTCGAAACATGAACAATGTAATATACCTGATCGCACGGGTTGAGTTTGGCAGAGTCCAACTGTTGCAGGGGTGGGGTGGTTAACCGGGAAAATACAAGCAAATGCTGTAAGTTAACGCGGACAAAAGATGTTAAGAAATGGTTCGTTCAATTACTATTAATGAGAAAATATGTCATAATCCAACTAGTGTTTCTTTTTAAAAGCATATTATAACAAATAATGTTCTTATGGAATTTTATAGGATCGATATATATAGCCTAACTAATAATAATTTTTGTAAGAAAAAGTAAAGAGGCACTTAATCTGACGGGCCCCTATGCACTAGTCCCCCTTGCCCCTCCCTGTCGGCGGCCCTGGGCTACAGTATAGGAATTCAGCTATAGATTCTTGTAAAAGAGATAATTTATACACATTAAAGGTATATGCTGGACGGTTTTGATACAACTTACAGTAGATGAAGGTCCAAATATCTTCTAACGAACATTTAGAATATTAATCCAGTTCTGCCCAACCCTTCCATTTTTTTTTATTTGGTGTTTAAGCTATAAAGCTGTTGAACTGTTGTGATTATTAATAGAATACCTGAAATTGAATATTCTAAATATCTTCGAGCCACAGGGTTCACTAAGTTATTGGTGTGCTGTCATTCTCATGTTTCACCATTGGTATTTTTTTTTAACCTGGGTCTTACCGTTGATCAGAAACGGGCATAATGGAGTTCAGAAGGTTGCTGTCCATTGGATGGGATAAAATTTCATGGCTCTACATGCAGAAAAACCATGACTTATACGTATTAAAGAACATGAGTGGACGTCTCTTTTGATCATCTGTATGCTAAAACCCCTTGTTTGCATTATGTAATAAAAAAGTGTCCCTCAGGGGAAAATATTTTTACTAAATTTCTTGATTACCTCTAAAGTAGTAAGATATTTTTGCACCTGTTTATTATTTGGACAAATTTGAAAAATTTCTTAAATGAACAAATTATATATTGTATAATACCTTGAAATATGGTTAAATAGCTCTTAATTCTCATGTTTAAGATTTTCAAACTAAGAATTTTAAGAGAAAAGATGTGTCAATATTTTTTTCTTTTCGAAGTAGCCGAAATAAAATTATTTTTTTTTTTGCTAAATTTAATGATATAGTTATTACCTACTATTTTTTCCCCTTATGAATTTTATTTTTGTTTCTAGACTAACGTACTACATGAAGTAGGAGTCAATTTTGGGAATGTTATAAGGAGAATTCGAAAAAAAATTGCTTATAGATGAGCTGCTATTCAATTCAGCTGACTACGAAATAAAGGAAAAAGGCCGTTTGTGAGTTTGAGTGACAAAAGCAATATTTCGTAAGTTTTCTGAGCACAGAACAAGTTTGAAAAGTACCTTTTATAATATTTTGAGTATCATTTTAATAGCAATATGATTTCTCTTCCACCTCTGAAAATACAATATTTCTGATTGAGGAATAGGCTCCTTTTTTTTCCAATAAGGAAATTATAGTTTGGTTTCCCTTATTGAATATTCCTGTGAACATGACCATTGTTTTAATGCAGATTCATTCACACATTATTTATATATATATAATTTTCTCTTTTCCTTTATTTATGCATATATTTTTTCCCTTTTAATATTTTCATGATTTGTTTTTAATGTCATGAAAGTAATCAATTTCTCTAAAGTATGAAATCAGTAGTTTCTAGAAAGTGGATTTAAGAGATTTCTTAGGAGGTTCTAAAATACTATTGAAATTATATTGAGAAACGTTACAATGTTTATAATTAAGTAATGGTTATGTATTTTTGATAATATCTTTGTACATTAAATTTTTTGTATTGAAAGATAACATGTTCAATTGTGTGAGGTAAATTACAGAAAGTGCAGTTTTAGAATTCTAATTTTCTCATTTTATATAATGTAGAATTTGTAAGTGCTAAATTAGCTTTAACTCTCATTATAATATTTATTTCCTTTTTATTTAAACCGAAGTCATTGAATTTGGTCACTTTTTGAGATATGCAAAATCTATGTGTGTGTAATTTTTGTATATGCTATAGTTTAAAATGTTTATATCTGAAACTAAGTCTCATTAAATTTTATTGTATATGTGAAAATATATCTTACATTTTGGTTAATTGCATAGTTTAAATATATGAAATATTTAGAAATTAAGTAATGGTTTAAATATATTTTGCAGCTGTACACTACAAAAAAAAAAACTGTGCTGCCAGAATAAATCGGATAATGAAATAGAATCTTGTCAAAAATTGACTGTGGCACGCGCCAAAGCAAGGCAAAGTGTGCGTAACAGCTGGAAATTTGAATTCTACGTCACATCCAATGTAAAACCTAATCCAAAATTCGAATGCAAATAAATTCAATTTTTTTTTATAATTGCTGTCAGATATTTTTAGGAGTAGGTAATATTACACTGAGATTGATAGAATAAAATTAATTTTTGATTGGATTGGTAGCTTTGTTGATTTCAAAAAGGCTTTCGACTCTGTTGATCGTCATAATTTGTGGTTGATTGTGAAATCATATGGTATACCAGACAAGTTAGTTAACATAATGAAAGCTCTCTATAATAACACCGAGTCGTGTGTGAGAGTTGGTAAGGCTTGTAGTAATTGGTTTAGCACTACTTCTGGTGTTCGACAAGGGTGCATTTTGTCTCCTTTTCTCTTTAGTTTGGTTATTGATTATGTTATGCGAAATTCACTTCAAGGGAAAGATTTTGGCCTTAAATGGGCTGGAGATACGAAAATTTCTGATTTAGATTATGCTGATGATTTAGCCCTTTTGGCAAATGATGTTGATGAGATGAAATCTTTCATTCGAGCTGTTGATGAGACTGGTAATAGAGTAGGTTTGGTTATAAACAGAGAGAAAACTAAAGTGATGAAATTGGTCAGGCAAGCTGTGATTCAGTTAATCTGAATGGTTGCAATCTTGAGCAGGTGTCTCAGTTTAATTATCTTGGAAGCTATGTAACAGATACTGGTGATTTGCGAGATGAGATTAACAGACAAATAATGATTGCTGTCGGGACTTTTAAGAATCTATGGAGAGTGTGGAGAAATAGGCGTATACACGTAAAGACTAAAATTAGAATGTATAATAGTTCGGTTCTTTCTAGGGTTAGTTATGGTAGTGAAACTTGGACACTTTGTAAACAAGATAACAGGTAACTAGATGCTTACGCAGTATCTTGGGCAACTTGGTTCAACTTTGTAACTACTGATGAGGTTAGGCAAAGAAGTCTGCAACCTCCTTTGCGCAGAATATTGTGCAGAGAGAGACTCCGCTGGTTTGCCCTCGTTGCCCGTACGGATAATTATAGATTGGCGAATAGGGTATGAACAGTGTGCCTACTGGCCTCAGAAAGAGGGGGAGACCTAGGATGCGGTGGGCAGACATTGTCAAACAGGACCTTGTTAGAATTGGTGTGCAGTGGCCAGATGTAGCTCAGGACAGATATGATTGGAGACTAAATTGCATAGTCTGGATGGACCTCCGTAGCCCATGGCTGCTGGAGGATGATGATGCACAAATTCCATATAAACTTGTTGGCGAGGCTCTGGTGATGGGCATAAATGGCCATCGATCATGCACAAATTCTTCACGAATTTGTTCAAAGGGTGCCTCCTGTTCCTCTATACTCCTTGACAAAACTTGGAACATGAGGCATCAGTCGCGATGCATGATGAGTAAAAATAGTTCTTTAAATTGACGTGTGGTGTTGTCAGAAATGTACTGTACGTGGGTGGAGACTGTGGTACCTGCAATTCAAGTATCTGCAGGGAGATTTTTCTATGCTTAAATGAATTCTCTCTAACAAAAGAAATAATTTGGTTTCAAAATTATTAGGAAACATTTTGCTTATAATGATAAATAAAATAGAACATTGATTTCGTTATATCAATATTTTTGAATGAATTTTTTTTTTAATTTTCGTTGGCTATGTGTTATGTATGACGTTAATATTTCTGAAGGAAATTTCACTTTTTTTTTTAATTTCCTCGAATTATTTTAGCAAATTGCTTCAAAAATATTATTCTTTGCACAAAAATCATTACACTACTAAGAATTATGAACACATACTTATGCTTAGAAATTTTTATTAACAATGTTCCATTTTATGCTGAACAATTCGTAGAAATTTGGTGTAAATCTCTTCAGTTAGGTATGTACCCAGGGGATGGGGGTTCGGTATCACTTCCCCCGAAAATCCCGTTGTCTTGCACGAAATCATAAACTTGTCTACATGCTTTGAAATCCAAAACAGGCATCTTTGTATAATTTTATTTTAGTCCCGACATTAAAAGTAGATATAAAAAAACAAACAAGTATAAAATTTTATTCCATATAGAATACCATTTTAACTTTTTCTGTCAGTTGGAATATTTTCCGGTAATGGGAAACCCTACTAGTCTTATACTGACTCACCCCCCTCCCCAAAATAAAATTTTCAGACCCCCCCGAATCTAAATTCTCGGATACTACCCCTCATTGAAACTAAATTCTGGTATGTGCCCGTGTTCAGTAATTTCAATTGTATGCCTTACATGCATTATTCAAATATATACAGTGGTGTCATCCTATATATTCATAACTGGGTGCACTAATTGCAATTTTTATTTAATTTTTATTTTTAGATCACAATTTTTCAAAATCAGTTGAGAAAAAGCAATTACAACAATTTTATTTACGTGGATGCATTTATTTCGTTATTAAAAAGTTATTAATATTGATAATTTTCTTTTTCAGCTTTAAAAATTTTTTTAACAAGTGGATTGATTGAACTGTTGCGAACTATTGGATGACGGTATTGCATATATATAATAATATATATTTCATTATTTTATATTTGTACTAAAATATTTCGAAATAACGTTAAAGTGTGTTGTTGTTCTTTGTATTAATTAAATAATGTAATTATTTTAAAATTTAATGTATTCAGTGTAGTACCTCTTCTTGGAAGAAGTTCCTGTTTGTGTGGCATATAAGCATCATACCTTTCTATTTTTTAAACATACATGTATAAATATATATTTTTGTACATATGTATGAGATAATTTTATGAAGACTCGAATTTTCTTATGCTTGCAGATTGTTTGTGTATAGGTCCATGCACTTCTATTACACTTCAGACTTTAAAAGATGGTGCATGCCTGTGTACATTGATATCGAAGCCATACATTAATGAAAAATAATGTTTAATGCTGATTATTAAAAGACTTTCACACATTTCATTGTTAATATAGTGAATAGAGAGGTAGATAATAAAATCTTCAGAGCAGCAACACACATTTCTAGAGACTGGGTATTTGAATCCTAATATTTCTTCACTGCTCTTCAACGTGCTAACCACTCTGAGACAAAAGACTTAATATTTCTTTTCTTTTTGATACGATGCCTAGGAGATGGTGCAATTGCACTCAGCTCTGAATCAGAGAGGAAGAAGGGGGGACTGAAGAGTCTTGAAGGCAAACATGCAGTATTTTACAGCACAGATCTCGAAATGGTGAAGTTTTTTCAACAAAAGCACCATCCATTTCAGTGAACAATTCCTTATTTAGAAATTTTATCTCAAGATATTAAGGAGTTACTTGAAACGAGTTTCTAATGTGATAGCATGTAGGTTATTACTGATATTAATTTTCACCATTTTTGAAAATCACTGCTTTAAAACCTTTTTGTACATTTATGCTGTATTTAATTTCTAGCCTTTTATGTTTAATCACCCAAGAATGAGGCTACACAATGCACAGGTATTGTCAGGAACTTTTCCAGGGGGTCAATCCCCTCCCCATGCACAACAACAAACTTTGCATGGCCCTGCAAAAATTCATGTCAACTCTAGCCATGTGTAGGTTGGGTTGTTTTACCTATGAGTGGCACTTTTTTGTACACAAATAGGCTGGTTATTTTAAATGGCCAGGTCACAAAGGCTCAGAGAAAGTTGATGAAAGGAGACCCACTGGGCAGCTGCTAGGAGAATGATGGAAGCTTCCTGTAAAGGCCATCCAGTGTGTCTTTAATATACACAGGGTATTACTTTCCTGCAGATGCGACCACACTTAATGTCCTATATGAAGAACAGTGGTCTTTATAGGTCCATCAGTGTTCTCTTTCGCACTGAGGTCATAATGGAGATTAGCAGAGAAAATTATCCTCACAGGCAGTTGGTACTGAAATCTGGTAGCAACAGATTACGAGCTTGGCCTGCTTTCAAATGAGCCAGCCCCCATCCTGTTATGCATAGGATAAAAAAAACAAACAAATTAGAAGCTTCTCATAGTGTACATAAGTTTTCAAGAATATGAAGGAATGAATCTTACTACAGTGATAGTCATTTTGTAATAAAAAAAAAAACACTATTTCACCTGCAGGACTTGAACACAGGATCTCCTGGTTAGTGCCTGTTGCTGCCCAGTTGAGCTAAAGCAGAGATCATGTGTTTGAGTCTAGGAAGTGGATGGGTGGATATCTCTACACTTTCCTATTTATTTCAAGGACATGATAACTGAAATGCCAGTCAGGTTCTTCAAGCACGTCAGGGTTAAATTTTACTATTTATCATGTTTTCTAATTTGTAGCACATTAACTCATGATGTTCAGCATACCATTTTCTGATGGGAAGTTTAACTTTTAGGTTGTTTGAAAATGGGGGGGAGGAGGTGGGTGTAATAAACAACCACTGATTCCATAATCTTTTAACCCTAAAGTGTCAGGTTTCTGAAACTGGTCTCACTCTGGTGGGCAAGTAAATATTAAAATGTTTCCAGAAAATACAAAATTTAAAACATCCTGAAGCAACTAATGAAACGAAATAGTCATGTTAAATACCAAAGAATGCATTTAATTGTGAATAATAAAATTTCAAATATTCGAAGAAAAAAAAAGAGAAGTTAAATTATTAAGCATTTTTTTTAATTTTAATAAAATTAAAAGAAAGTATTTTTTTCAGTTTTTCTAAATAATTTTACTTTTGTAATATAAAAGCCGTCCCATGGTCGAGTGGTTAGCACACTTGGCTACTGATCTAAGGGACCTGGTTTCGAGCTCCGGGTAAGCCATGGATGTTTGTATTGCCTTTCTGCTGAGGTCTCGCCATCCTCACAGACCTACTTTGGTGTATAAACTGACAGGCTCCTGTCAGACCTCTGTGGCAAGCAGCTGCTTGAGGGGGTATTTATTTTATTCTTTTAATATAAATAGTTCAAAATATTTCTAATAATTCTTAGAAATTTGGTGTAAATCCCTTCAGTCAATTAATTATTTAATTTTTTCTAATTTATGCATAATGCATATATTCAGCTTTTTTGATAATCAGCAAATTCTAAGCCTAAGTAATGTAGTGTCATAAAAATTAATTTTGCTATGAAAACAAGTTAATTAAATGAAAACTGAAAAATATAACTAAAAAGGGATAAACAACTCTGAAAAAAAATTAATAAAATTATTTTAAAACATTTAAAGTTTAACTGAAGCAGTGGCATTACATGACCAAAACTTTCTCTGGGGCTAACACTTTTTAACCCTTAAAGTGTCAGGTTTCTCAAAATGCAAACAATTGTGTCCAAGATAAATTTTTATTTTTGTCAGCAGAAAACAACTGAACTTTAAAACTTTATCTTTCAGTGACTACCAGATATATATATATGTCATGTTAGACAGGCTCCTGCCAGACCTCTGTGGCAAGCAGCTGCTTGAGGGGGTATTTATTTTTTTTTACACACCAAATGAAAGAGAATTTCATTCTGAATAATAAAACTACAGAAATTTAAATTGAAATGAATGCTACTTAAGCCTAATTTTAAAAAATGGTAAACCCTGCTTACACTTTAAGGGTTAAAATGCTATTTTAGATCCTATCAAATAAGCAGAATAACTTACTATACCATTGTGTTAAACAAGCAGCAGAAGTAACTAAAATGACATTCTGGCAACAAAAATAATAAATATCATTGGAGTTAAAATGTTTAATGAATTTTGGGAAAGTGTCATTATAAAAAAAAACAACAACTTTTAAGAATTTACACATTTAAAGCAGTTTTTTCCAACAATAAATGATGATTAAAGAACAAATTTTTTCTGGCCCAAAAATTTGACAGATAATTTTATATTTAATATTATAGTAAATTATAATTAATAAATTTTAAGAGGCATTTACATTTTGTATAAAAACTACACATGGGACAATAGTTCTGATGTTATTTTCATAATCAACATTAAAAAAAATAATTATTTCCAATTTTCATATAAGAAATGCTAAGCAACTTAATTTTTTAATTATCACTAAATATTCAGCAACAGCTTGCAAAAATTACAACACTTTACTTAAGCTAATAAAATGTAATCCATTTCAATTTTTATATCCAATAGTTCAACAGCAAAAGCTCAGTCACTGGTTGCCTTCAAAAATCATGCAAAAATTATAAGGCATTGACATAAAAATTATGGTTTATCTTTATAACTAGAATTTATTGTGATTTATTTTCACTGAGAATGTTCTACTTATTACACTTAAACAAATTTCTTCAAAATTTTGGTATGATTTTATAACTGTATCACTTAATTAATAAATGAGATTAACTATTATTTGAAGAGGTTTTTTTTATATTTAATATTTACTTTTGTACTACACTTATTATTTGGCCTTAAAAGTGATGAAGTTTCTAACAAAGGTTAAAAACAGGAGCATGTTTTCATCTATTTTCTACAAGTGTAATTTTACAAAATGTAAAAACTACAATGTAATAACACTAAATCTGACTTGTTTATATTTCCTTTTCATCAATAACCGAAGATAAAATATAAAAGACATAAATTATTGCACATAAATATCTTCCAAATTCCAACAGTGCTTGTATTTGTATGAATTCACTTCATATAATGAAATGGCTCCTTGGGATCCTGCTGATTGAAAAATAGGTGATAGAAATCAAATCAAATCATTTAATTTAAGAATGATACAATGTTACTGAATAGATAACTAGAGAATCATGCACAATACCAAATGTTAGAACAAAATTAATTTAACTCTGGAATATTAATGTATTTTGAGTCACACATAAATCTTTGGAAAAAGTTACCAATACATATATTTATTTCCATTAATTTTTGTATGTGCAGATCCATAAACTTATTGTTACAAATATTTATATTTAGAATAATGTGAGCTTATATTAACAGTTATATATTTATGAAATAAACAAACAAAACAACAACAACAACTTGCTATTTTCTAGACAGTAATGTATAAGCTTTTGAAATAATGAGCTGAAAAAAATTTGGTTTTGCCATGAGTGGTATTTGAACCCACGTCTCCAGGAAACATGCATGTTATGCTATCACTACACCACCAATGGCTAAACTTTTCTCACTCATAGCAAAACCAAATTTTTTTCAGTACATTATTTCATGAGTTCCATGTCTACAGGACTTATCCTGTGATTCTTTACTACTGGTATAAGCTTTTTTAAAATCACAATATTGTTGCAAATTTAGTGGTTAATCGAGTATGAATTCAAAAATGAACCATCTAATTATAAAAGAACTAATTTAATTACTATGGCAACAAAAACTACACTAATCACAAACCATAAACACTTTCTATTTTTAATAAACACCAATATGCTATATTTCATCACAAAATGATCTTGATAATCACAATTACCACACTATCTGTATAACCAAGTGCAACAAAGAGAATCAGTGATACAGGTAACAATGCTTTATTTTTAATTTAGCATTTTTCTACCAGTTCACTAACAAGTTCTACTTTGATAAACTGTTTTAATACTCTCGCATGCACACGCACACACACACACCATATAAAATATTTCTTCTTAGACTATCGTGAACAAAGTCACAGATTTCTGTTTCACACTGTCTTATGAAAAAGTAACTCATTCAACTATTACCAGCCAGCTGAGAACAACTACTGGAATTCTCTACCTTATTTTTAAAGTTAACTCCTCATTCGAAAGGGCAAGTGACATAAATCATGTTCTCTGTGTTATATCGAGTTACTCGTAATAGCATAGTCTCAACTTCATTTTGAAATTTTTGCTTTCATTACAATATTTAAGACCTGTTTTCAATATCACATATAAAAATAAAAAATTAATAATTAAAAGTAGATAATTATTTTAAATTATCAAAAGTAACAAATAATTATGGAAAATATACAAATATAAAATATCTTGTGTCTATAATTTGATAACGAGAGTACTTTTTTATAGTAAAACTCTAATAGTCTGACATCTTATAGTTTGGAATCTGACAGTTTGGTTTCTGAAGGAATTTATTGTCAGTCTACCATTTTCTGTGCTTTCAAATGCCAACACTTTGTTTATCTGTTATTTATTATTTGTTCATTTTAATTACTGTTCCTAAGATAATTTTATACTACAAGAAAAATGTAAAACACGCAAAACAAAAGTATCTTGGGCAAAATAGATACAAGTTAAGCAAGGTTGCACAACATTGAGTTGTATAACACAGAACTGGGGTGCTATCTCTCTGGTTGGGTTAGGGAAACTTGTCCACGTGAAATTTAAAAACAAAAATTCCTCCCCATTGGGGGTATCGAACCAAA